>JAOEGS010016025.1:0-13499 GCA_025447755.1 Corythornis vintsioides | reverse complement strand
AAATATCTGGCTCTGAACATAGTAAGAACAGAAATATTATGACACATAAGTGCAAAATTTAAATATGGACCAATCCTAATAGAGAAGACATGATATGAGGGAGAAGAAAAGAGGAGAAAAAAACCCACACACACCCAGAAAAAAGAAAGAGAATATAAAAAGAGCTGCATATCTATCACCAAATGTGTCTTTTTCAAAGCATGTGGAAAAAAGCATCATGAAGAGTGCAACACAGCAGGCTAGGTGTAGACTGAATGCATAAACCTGTCCCCAGAGCACTGAATCATGCAATGATATGGGATAGTGAGGTGTGAAACAGAGCAAATTTAGAGAAAGGACAGCTGTGTCAGCAGAAGCATCAAAACGTAGAGACTAGCATAGCCTTGTTTAAGAGAAATTAGAGGCTAGGAGAGAGGGGAGGGAGAAAGTGTTGATGCACTATAAGATTATCACACATTTCTAAAGAGGTCTGAAAGAGCTGACTTCCTGCTGTGGGGTTCCTCTCATAGTGCTGTGAACAAGCATCTCACCATCACCTGCAAAGTCTTTAAGTGCAAGTGGTGACGCTTCATTATTCACAGCCTGCCTTAGAAAATCCAAGGGAAGCAAAAGAAAGATGAAAACCATGCAAGTCAAAAGGATGCTGCTTCCATTGTTCTTCTTGCTGCTTGGTTAACTGAGAATCCCTTTGAGCAACAGAGAGGCCATGTCTCCCCAGATGAGCTCTGCCTTCATCCTAGGGCAGGGCAGTGCTGCCAGAGTGGAAGCAGCTTCCCACAAACACCTTTGCTGAGGTTTGAGTAACAGCACAGTGAAATTACCCTGCTAGGCAGGACACAAGCTCCCACCATGTAAGTGTGGTTTTAGCAGTGTATGTACCTGCAGGCACAACTACCAGTGGAAGATGATGCACACCTTGTAGATGGTGTAACACCACTGAGCTCTCCTGATGGAAGTCCTGCTCTTCCATGGGGCACTCTGCTATCTCTGTCATTAAGCAATGGATCACCAGTGCAGCCTTGTTATTGTTACAAGGCTGTTACACAGATGGATCAAGAACCTGGAAAAAAGCAGGGATAATAATAGTCCTTTATTTAGATGATACAGTAGGAGTAAAAAGTCCTCATTTTCTTAGAATCATTGAATTATGTAGGTTGGAAAAAACCTTTAAGGTCATCAAGTCCAGCCATTAAACCATATCATCAAGCACCCCATCTATATGCTTCTAAACACATCCAGGGGTGGTGACTCAACCACAGTATCATAGAGTATTAAGGGTTGAAAGGGATCTTGGAGATCTTTGAGTTCAACCCCCCTGCCAGGCAGGATCATCTCATCTAAACCTTCCTGGGTATCCTGTTCCAATGCCTGATAACCCTTTCAGTGACTTTTTGTTTTCCTAATGTCCAGTTTAAACCTCTCTTGCTGCAGCTTGAGGACATTCCTTCTTGTTCTGTCACTAGTTCCTTGTAAGGAGAGACCAGCACCTGCCTCTCTACAATGTCCTGTCAGGTAGTTGCAGTGAGTAATTCAATCTCCCCTCACCCTTCTTTTGACTAAATAGCCCCAGTTCCCTCAGCCTTTCCTCACAGGACTTGTCCTCCAGGCCCTTCACCAGCTTCGTTGCTCTTCTCTGGACCCACTCCAGCACCTCAATGTCTTTCTTGCATTGAGGTGCCCAAAACTGAGCACAGTATTTGAGGTGTGGCCTCACCAATGCTGAGTACAGAGGGACAATCCCCTCCCTGCTCCTGCTGGCCACACGATTCTGATACAGGGCAAGATGTCATTGGCCTTGGCCACCTGGGCACACTGCTGGCTCACGTTCAGCTGTATGTACATCAGCTTCCTCAGGTCCTTTTCTGCCAGGCAGCTTTCCAGACCCTTTTCCCCAGACCTGTAGCATTGCCTGTGGCCCCAGTGCAGGACCTGGCATTTGGCCTTGTTGAAGGTCATACAGCTGAGCTCAGCCCATGGATCCAGCCTTTCCAGGTCCCTCTGCAGAGCTTCCTCCCCACACTCACGGAGATCAACACTCCCACCCACCTTGGTGTCATCTGCAAACTTACTGAAGGTGCATTCTAGCTTCTCATCAAGGTCACTGATAAAGATGTTTAACAGAACTGGCCCCAGTACTGAGCCCTAGGAAACACTACTTGTGACCAGATGCCAGCTGGATTGAACTCCACCACCACCCTCTGGGCCCAGTTGTCCAGACAGTGTTTTACCCAGCAGAGCTCATGCAGTCCATGAACTAGGGCAGCCAGTTTCTTATGAGGATGCTGTGGGAAACAATGCCACAGACTTTACAGAAGTCCAGGTAGACAACATCCACAGCCTCTCCCTCATCCACTGTACAGGTCACCTTGTCAAAGAAGGAGATCAGCATCATCAAGCAGGACCTGCTTTCACAAGCTTATGCTGACTGGGTCTGAACACCTGGCTGTCCTGTATATGGTGCATAAGATGACTCAGATCAGCAGTTGATCTGCTCCATGACCTTCCCTGGCACCGTTGTAGGTCACACTGGCAGGTCTATAGTTCCCTGGATCCTCCTGTCAGCCTTTCTTGGAGATATTTTCCAGGAAAGGATGTGTGGGAGGTTTTCTTCTGGGGTTAAGGGTAGTATGATCTGAGTAGATGCTTGTCTAGTTTTAATAGTTACTTCTGCTTTAGATAACCTCATACATTTGATGACCTGTCCTATAAAGAGGACACAAACAAGGCTGCAAACTAACTTTGTGATCTGCAACCTTACAATATCCCATAGCCATTTTCAGAAATAAAGAAGCTGTTGGTGTTCTTGATTCCTTGTGGGAGATGTTATCTATAACCACCAAAAAAAAAAAACCAACAAAAACCCAAAAAGCCCAAAACCACAAGGAAACTGCAGATGCTTTAATTTTCACTATTATTAACCCCTCCCTAGCAACTCAATCCATTTCTCTTTTGAAACAGTGAGGTAGTGTGCCTGGCTGACACTTACTAGAGAGCCATTTGAGCTTGCCTTCCCTGCATTTCAAGAAAAGGGGTTTTTTTCCTCCTTTTAATGAAAATTCGCTTTTTTTCATCCTCCTTTGTTCATTTCTTTTTGAGGCCTTCCACCTCTGTTAACTGTGGGAAAAGGCTTCACTTTGCCAGGGTACAGCACACATTGTAAAAGTAATTCAATTTTACACCATAGCAATGACATGATCAAGGGAACTTTGAGCAGGCTTTGTGACCAAGAGCATTTAACAAGTATGTGAAAAGCTTCCAAAGAGCCTTCATGAAAGAAAGAAGGGTTATAACAATAGGAGAGGTAGTTTGATAGTGATAAATTAAGAGTCATAGGAGTGACTCTAATCAGGTTAGACTTTAAAGAAAGAGAAGCACCTTTCTATCTCTTGGGCATAGGCCTGAGTGCATTAAGAACTGTTGGATTTGTGTTGGGAAGTACACAAATGCCCGTGGCACTCAGCACGTGCTCCTCCTTGGGCTGACAAATTCTGCCCCGAAAGTACAATGACTTTCTAAGCAAAATAAGTGAAACTGCAGATTTTCACCAAATATCTTGGAAAAATAATATTGAATCTTCATTGGTTTTAGTCAATATCTAGATCTCTTTAGAGTTTATCTTCCATTTAATTCCCTGTGGAAACCTCCTGGCAGTTCCAAATGCAAGCACTGAGTCAGTCTTGTGTATAAAAGTGATGGTGAACCATTCACACACACTAGTAGTTTATAAGATCTGTGCATCCTGAGACAGATTCTGTCCCTGAGCCATAGCCCAGCGAGGTACATTAAGTACCACAGGCAAGAAAGGCCATGCAAATGACAATTGTATGTATTTTGAGTATTCATATACACATTAGGGAGTGTTATTACTGGGCATATCATTAAAATTCAAGATTAGCAAGGAACATGCACAGAGATTAATGCTTTAAGGGAGTATCCAGCTATCTAAAAAGATAACACATATACAGACTATCAAGCTGTTAGGGCTGATTTTGTTGTTTCTCACATGCAGCTTAATCAACACCTTTTATATATCTGTTACTGTGAAAAGCAGTAAGAGTGTGTTTTGCTCAGGGAAAAAAAAAAAAAAGGTTATAACTTGTCCTTTTCACTGTTAGCAAAAAAAAACCCCAAAACTGGAAAAGTTGGGCCTGACTCTTTTTAGCAATCGACAGGGACACCTACAGGAAGACAAAATTAACACATTGGCATATTGGGTGTTTTCTGCTTTATTTGTTCACAGCTTGAGCCTATTACCTAATAGAGACACAAGAAAATGGCCCATCTGTTTGCAGTGGGCAAATGTGTGAGTACCCCTCTCTGGGGCTGCATGGGAGAAGGGTTGCTTTTCAAGAACTTATTTACTTTACTCTCTGTTTTCTCAACGGTGTGTATAACTCAATAGTAAAAGGCTAATTTGTTTAAGAAAACCAAACCTGACTTCTTCAGTTAATTGCTTACAGAAAAGCTGTAGGTACTGCATGGATTCTGTGTGCTTTGCTGAGTGCAGTGGAGTGGCTTCTGCTATGTGGCCAGCAAGGAAGCAGAAAAGCCAACCTCATGGCAGCAAACCAGTTGCTCATTGTTCCCAGCCTGCTTGCTCTGGTGGGGCTGCAGCTCTTGGAAAAGATCAAGGGTGTGTAAGGAGTGGGAGAGAGATGAAAGCCTGTCTGTCGAGGAACAAGGATGAGGCAGCTAGCAGGGAAAGTCTGCTTAGGGGCACGCAGGGCTTGAGAGATGCTGAGAGCTTTGGCAGCACGTTAATGAGAAGGGGATCTGGGGACTGAGAGGAAATGCCTGTGTGTCCACTTGCAGATAGTCTCGAGAAGGAATAAGAGTCAAATCATTGCATGTACATGTTTGGGAAAAAAGCTGCCATGGAACAAGGTGGAGTTTGCAGACCCATACCCTGACAGACCTCTGCCAGCCGTGGGAGCTGGGTCTGCTTTGGAGCTCCTTTGATCAGAAGACAGAAAAGGCTGGTTTTGGTAAAGGGCAGTACACTCCAAACAGCAACAGCAGTTGCTGCATCTTCTCCTCAGCTCCTCTGCCACTCAGGCTTTTAAAAGAATTTTTAAAACTCCTAGGGTCAAAAGCACTGGTAGCCTTTACTTCTCTGTAGTCTGCAGGGACAGAACTGCTTGAAGGTATTAGCTATGCTAAGCCTCTTAAATAACTATTAAACACATAAAACTCTTAAATGCACGCAAATCCTGTGTAACAAATGGCAAACAATAAGGAAAAGCTGATCAACCATTATACAGCAATTTGATCTATGCAATTTGCATAATTTTGTCCAACAGAAGGAGGCTGTAGGGGAACTGCTTTCCAAAGCAAGGCAGGAATGCTGTACAAAACAGGTAAACAATCAGGAATGAGAATTTTGTAAGTCCTTGGGAAATTCTTGGTGTAAGGACAAAGAGAGTGTGATATGATTGCAAAGGATATGCCAGAGATGGACTAGACTAGATAAAAGGCATGTTGGGAGCACCTAAAGGAAAAAAAAAAAAAAAGTCAGTTTTGCAATTGAATTGGAAAATTCAGAACAAAAGTTTCAAATGTACCTTTAACTTTGTCACTCTGTATTGTTCAGTGGCCCTATGTGTTGGCATCCTGTGTCTGAGCTGTAGCACTAATAACCACCACAGAGAAACCACAGCTACCTGCAACATTCGTGCAAGTGTAGCACCTTCAGGTTTGGAGAGATCAAAGAGTGGTGACTTCTGAGCATCCCCTTTTACAGAGGGCCATGACCAGGCAACCGAGCCACCAGGACTCAGGGCTGCTCTGTGAAATAGCTTGTGCCTCCTTGGGGCACAAAAACCATTTTCTCTGGGATTAGATATCTGGAAATACGACTAGCACAGTGTGGAATCTGTGACACTAAACTCATATACTGGGTATGCAGGTATTTCAGGGGCAGGAGCTCTACAACTTCATTGTAAGTAGGTAACTGGGAGCTACTTGTCACTGCAGAGCCACCTGCTTAGGTACAGCCCCTGCACCCTATGAATTAACACCAGGAGCTCATTAACAACTTAGTGCTGGGTTGCAAAGCACCTTTTTTTTTTTTTTTTTCTTTTTTCCCTCTGTTATGTTCCCAGCATCTGGTGGCCATCAACACCTTGCTGATAAACTGGAAATCTTTACCTTCTTCCATCCTCACCTTTCAAATGACCCATGAAAGAATCTTGGAGATCAAAGAAATCTTCTTCCATCCTTATCCTTCTGACAGAGAGACTGATGGGATTTAGCACCCATGTGGGAATATGAGCATTTTGGTAACTGGGGAGTGGCAGAGGTGGAAAATTATTGTGGGGGTGGGTGGTGGAAAAACCCAAAAGTTTAATTACCTGGGGAGGAGGTGCATACTGAATTGTGGTCTCCATAGCAAGTGTGAGAAGACAGAAGAGAAATTACTTCCTCTGCCCCAAATAAAGATCAAGGAGTATTTGCATTCAAAGGACTGGGGTTTTGCACATATATCTTCAGTCACTGTCTTTAAACTGGAAATTCTAATTAATTGTTCTGCAAATTCTTCTCCTGCACATCATATGTCTGAAGGGCTTGCTTGCTTCTCCAGTGCTGATTGCATGGGCTCCTTGCCTTTCCAATTTGCTGTTCAAAGCCAAATAAAAAATATAAAGGAGTTAGAGAGAACGAAGGGTTTCTATGAGACTTTTAAAAGATTTTGAAATTTCAGTATGTTAAAGTATAGGTATATGTGCTACAGATAACCAAACAAAATGCCCAGTAAGAGCAGAAAGAGTTATCAATTATCTCCATTTTTGGTTGTTGGTTTGTTGGGGTTTTTTTCCCCCCAGAAATTTTAGGCTTTATCTTGAATTTGTGTTAGCAAACTCAGCAACCTGGGGGCTTTTCACAGCACCTTAGGCAGACTGAAGTGGAGCTGATGAATAATCAGTGATGGAACAGCTGTTATCCAGCAATAACAGAGGACTGCAGGCTGCAGATGTGCATGGGGTCAAGGGAGACAATGTTGTGCATGAAAAAGTCATACAATGGAGTTCTGTGTATTTTCTTCAGATTTGAAGAACAAAGCAGCAACGACCTTTTGTCTGCTGCTGTCATTCCCTTCACCATTAAGGTAGTTTTCTTTTCTTTTGCTTTTTTTTTTTTCCTCTTCTTCTTAATGGGAGGTATTTTGAAATAGATCCCTGTCAATCATGCCCTGAAAAAGATGAGTCCATCCATGAGCAGGATCCTTTTTAAAAGTTTAAATATTCTGAATGTCAAAACATGTGGCTGTCAGGTTAACACAGTGCTTTGGATACCCAAGATTTGGATGCATTCGTTTCAGAGATAGGTTCATTTTTCATCACTGAGTATGCCAAGTTTCAAAGGACAAATGAAAAATGGAACAAAACAAGGCTACACTCAGGTTCAGTAAAAATCTTGCTAGCCTCCAGCTGTGGTCAATAGCACTGTGTAAGAACAGGGCTAGCAAAGAGACACAATCCTTTTTCTCTGTCCTCCTGGTAGCTGTCAGTCTGTGATCTAAAGACATTATGGTTGGGGCTATATCCATTTCTTTCACTTGAATTGCATTTATGGACTATTCTTACCTAGATTTGTCTTTTCTGTTTTGCTGTTGTTGATCAATCAAAAGTTTCACAGCTGAGACTTTATAGGAAGATGCACTGCCTGTTTTGACCTTGCTCTCAGATCATTTCAGAGGCAGCCCATGAATATTTGTACTGTGAGAAGCAGTGAATAACTGTTCTCTTGCTGCCTGCCCATATCCTTCACAAGGTTACACATCAGCGTTGTTACCCAGCTAGAGCTTTTGTCTGCTTAACCTCCCCTTCCTCAAAAATCATAGAATCATAGACTGATTTGGCTGGAAGAAAACTTCAAGATCAAGTCCAGCCATTAACCCTACACTGTCAGTGTCCCTAAACCATGTCCCCCAGCACCACAGCCACACGGCTCTTAAACACCTCCAGGGATGGGGACGGCACCACCTCCCTGGGCAGCCCATTCCAATGCCCAACCACCATCTCCCGCTTTTGAGTGTCTTGGCACAGAATTTCACCCAACGTGCAGCGCAGCCAGGGGAGCAAGCTCTGTGCTGCAGCATCGTCCTGCAGCACCTTGGCCACAGACCCGTCCCCAGCACACACAGCCTGCAGGCAGCTCCTCGCAGACCCTCCAGCAGCAGCAGTGCCCAGCCCCCTGAAATGCTGCCGTGCTGGCCAAAGGCAGACGGGAACACTTTACTGACGGTGTGCTGGGGGCCAGCTTGCCAGGGAAGTCAGTGTGCCTCTCTTGAGGCTGAGCATAAATCTCTCCCTTCCACCCTGGCAGGAGCGTAGCTGTGGGAGGACAGGAGCCCTGGAGCAGAGCTGTGTGCCAGCTGTGTGCCAGGAGCAGGGACTGCTGCCACCTGCAGCCACCCAGCCCGGAGCTGTCCCCTGGAGCCGCGCTGTGTGTTCGGCTGCAGCTCCATGTCCCGAGGGCCCGCCGTCCTGCTAGGGGCAATTCCTTTTTCATCACCCAAGCCTTCATGAACTGGGTACATTTGAACTGCTGGATGTCTTTCGAGGAAGGTGAGTGCTCACAGATTACCTCCCCAGCTAGGCAGGGCTGCAGTCCTCTGTGGAGCATCCCTCGTATCAAGAGAGAGAGCTGCATCTGGTTTAGCTGAGAAATGGGAGTGAGAGCACACAGCAGTTAACGTTCCCAGCCCAGCTTGTTCTTTTTTATGGCTCCCATCCCCAACAGAGCACAATGGCTTCTGTTGCTCTTGCTGTCCATGGGAAGCTGGTGTTTGACTGAACACTCCCAACACTTCTGTTTTGTTTTTCTGTTTGGGTTTTTATTTTACTGCTGAAGTAAGGATTTTAGCTCTTTTTGTGTTTGGGATTTTTTTCTTTTTTAATTGCTTTCTCCCCTCCTCCACTCTTCATTCTTTTGGCATAGGGCTGCCACTCACCAGCTGTTCACAATGCCTTCACCCCTTCTGGTTTTCAGTACCACACCACCATGACTTAGACTCAAAGGACATTTTCTTCCTTGCAGGAGGTTTCCCATGCCCATTGAATGCACTTAATAGCAATATTTCTCTCATTCCTTCCATGGAGGAAAGTTATTCTATTTGTACTCACATAACTGAGATTGGCAAATCTGTCATCCCCAAATAGCCTGAGTTTGACTCCTTGACTGATTTCAGATCCTAGGATGACTGATCTTCCACTCACCTTGACAGAGCAAGCTCATCCATAAAGCGACCACTCAATAATTACTATTCAACAAAGTGTTCACTCATCCATCAGCTCATAAATCTAGTCTTCTCTCCTCTCCCCTTTTCATTTTATTTTGTGTAATTGAATTTTTTTTCTATGCTGAAACTTGACCAAAAACTGTCGCTTTCCCACATATCAGCAAATGGTACCCAAAAAGAGGCAAACTGGAATGACATTGTCAAGCAACTGGTTACAGCAGAGTCATCTGCTGAAGGAAGGGAGAAGAGCTGCTGCTTGGTGGGCTGCAGAGCATGGTGGCTGCCACTGTTGCTAATGGAAGAAGAGGTTGCCGTGCTCCCCTAAGGAATATACTCATTTAATTTCTAATTGAGTTATTTCTTTACTTGTTAAAAACTCATCTCTTAGGGCAGGGACTCTCAAAAGCAGTAATAGTGGCCTCGTGGAGCCACCACGGAGTTCATTGCAGCCACAAGACAAAAACTTACTCTGACTGCTCTGTTTTGACTTAAACTGTCAAAATTGTGGCCACCATTAATTTGCTGTGGTGGCACATGCCAGAGATGCCTGCCTGACAGTCAACAGTCCTGGCTCTCCTTTAGGCACTTGAAGCAGGAGTTTCCAAGCTGCAATCTAATGGACCATGTCAAGTAGTCTGTAAATTCATATTAACATTGCCCATTGGCCATCAAACTGACAGGTCAGGTTTGCTGTCAGAGCATGACTCTGTCAGTCTCACACCCAGGTGACCCTGTCCCTGGCTTGCTTCTTGCAGATCCATCCTTTGCCTGTGGAGCAATCTCACAGGCATCAAAGCTTGGTTTTCTAAGGAACCAACCAAGTCAGAATTTGTGTGCAAAAAAGACCTCTCCAAAGACTCCTAATTCAAGAGCCTCTCACAGCCAAACTGCCTCAGAACTAATCCCCTCCAAAAAAGATCCCAATGATCTCTTTCATTGCTTTTTTATTCCCTTACCATAAAACTTTTTATGAGGATACTGTTCCTCATACGAAACAGTTTTCTTTCTGTTAAATGATCAGCTTTGTATTTTATTTTTTTTAATCAACATAACATCAAACTCCTTGTATTAACACCCTCCCCCTAAAGCCCATCTACATAAAAGGATTTGCATGTATGGCTTAGGATTGTACTTGAATGTGGTTCAGGTCTTGTGAAAACAATTTTTTAAAAAGATCAAAAGAAACTTACTTGCTTTGGCTTTAAGGAAGAACACTGGCTATGGACAAACATTATTAGTAATATCCTAGCCTTGAGATAAGAATGTATTGATTTGCTGTTGATGGTCTATATGAGAACTTGGTAAATAGGAGGCCCCTCAAATTCCTGAGACATGACCAAGCAATTATATAAATCTTCTTACAAAACACTGCAGTCCAGGCAGAGCAGATGCATCCAGGAAAGGCTGCAGGTGAGCTGAGTAACTGCTGACCAAGGAGAGTCACCAATGACCCAGGCAGGTCAAGGTCAGCAGTGGGAAGCAGACTTTGCTCTCCTGGATTTGGGTGTCTTCCCAAGAGTAAGCTGGCCTAGACTCTGTGTAGCCTGCAGAAAAGGTGGAAGCTCAGGATCAATGGAGCTTGGATAAGGAGACACCAAATGCTGGCCTATGAGTTGTTTTAGGAAGAAAGTTGATCCTTCTGGGCTCATGAGCCCTCTCAGTATTTGAGCAGCCTGGGTATGCATGCTCTCTGTGGGGTGTGTGCAGTGTAGCATGCAGGCTGTGTCTGGTGCTGCTTCAACCTCTGTTTCCTCCACAAATGCTGGGGAGTCTCCAGGGGGAATGTGTAGTGACTGTACCTGGTTCTGCAGTATCTGCAGTGGCTGGTGAAGGTTACTGTCCTGCCTACAAGGTATGAAATGCTAATGGTCCACCTCAGCAAAGTTCCTGGCAGAAAGAGGTGAGTGTCCATGGCAGATGCCATCATT
Organism: Corythornis vintsioides; assembly: GCA_025447755.1. NCBI lineage: Eukaryota > Metazoa > Chordata > Aves > Coraciiformes > Alcedinidae > Corythornis > Corythornis vintsioides. The sequence continues at coordinate 2,330 of JAOEGS010016025.1, read as the reverse complement.
TACCAGTGACAGGAGAATATGCTGCTGCCACCAGGCTGCTGTCAGAGCCCTTCATCTGCTGCCTCTAGTTCCTCCCAGGTGAGTGGCATGTGTGAGTAAAACACACAGGTGGCATAAGTCCCTCAAAACCTTACTTACTCCTCCCTGACATGTAGAGGCTGAGTTCAAGAGGTCCAGGAAGCCTACTGTGGACAGCTGGGACTGAGAGCCCAGACCCTTCCCAGGGATGAGGAAGTCAGTCTTTCCCTCTCCTTCACTCTCTCAAGCAAAAAAACACAGGGCTTACTCTTTTAAAGCATCATTCTAGACCTCTTACTGAGGCAGCCAACCCAGTTGTGTCTGGTGACATAAATTAGTCAAAAGAAATTTCAGAGCTTCTAAGCTAAGACAGCAGCTAAGTTTGTGGTTTGGGTGTTTGCTTCTTTTTCAGCAATTACTTTGAGATTTTTTTTTAACATAGGTGCCTATTTTCCCTAGGTCAAAACTTCTTCCAGTGCACATCTCTCCTGCACCCCAAACACAACACAATAAAATGCAGCTGGCTTCAACTGTATGATACTCTCTAAAAATGTCATTAAGACTCCATGTCTCCTATGGCAAGTCACATTCAAGGCTGAGACATGTAACCTGTTTTGCAGGATGCTGTGGGCTAGTATTTGATGGGTGGGTACATCCATAGGCACAGAGCTGCAGGGTCAGCTTGCAAATCTTCAACTAAAAAAAGGTCATATTTATTCAGAACAGCTCCCGCTTTCAGTGGTGAAAGCAGATCACATTTTGTGACACTAATGAAGAAAACCCAAAACCTAGAGGTTTTTTTTCCCTAATAAAACTTAAGTTTGAAAAGGCACCGAGCCAATAGTAGCATAAGGGCATCGAGCAGCAGTACGGGGAGTTCTCAACTGTGAAATAATTCAGAGGACAAAAGTCTACTCTTTCAGAAAGGATGAAGGTTTCTGACATATTAAGCCTGAATTTAATTTTACTTAATCTGTCTCATCACAAATTCTCTTTCTTGCAACTATTTCTAGCACATACATAACATGCTGATTAGAAGAGACAGCTGTACTGGAGAAAACCAAGCTGCAAAGTAACCGTGTCTGCTGCCTAACACCAAGCAAAAGGGAGAGGCACGACAGCTTGTTTCTGAGATTATCTTAAATCCTTCCTTCCCTCCCAAGTGCTGGGGACTCATGGGTGAAGCTGTGCTCCCTCCAGGTGAGAAAGGCATGGGGGTGTGAGGCCAGCTCTGCCCACTCCCCAGCAAAAGGTCTGCAGCCACTCTGCCCTTCCATGCAAAGGAGGGAGCAGCCTCAGGGTTAGTGAACCCCTTGCTGTGTGCCAGCATTTTGTGCTTCTGCAGCACGCCTGATACGATCAGCTTGGTCTCCCAGCACCGCTGCTGAGATTTGGCATTAACTTCTTCATCGTGTTGTCACGCTGCCCTCCTCTGCTCCCTGCCCTCCACCTCCTCCTTAGTGCCCCTTCCACCTTACCCCTACTCCATTGCACTGGACAAGGGAGGCTGAATTTTCAAGATTTACTTTTTTTTTTCCCCCCTTCCCTCTCCCCCCCACCCCCCCAACCCCTTTTGTCTTCTGGTAACAGCGTTTGGCATTTCCCGGACAGCCCGTACTCCATAAGGCCTCAGTGTCTGAATACGAGGACGGCTTGAACGTTGCCTGCTGAGACTGAAGAAGAACTTGAGTGAAAATAATCCTCTCTTTTGTTCCGCTTGGGTTGCTTTTTGTTTGCCTGACAGATGTTCGGCCCCTGTGCGTGTGCATGGAGCGGCTCCTCCGCCGGGCCCTCTGATCCGCCAGCTTATTGATTTCTGCCTATCTGCGCCGCTTGGCTCCGGCCCTTACAGATGCGAGGGCCGCGGCCCGGCCGGCAGCCCCTCTCCTTTGCACAAAAATAGGGCCACCCTCTATTGTGAGGGGGCTGGCGGAGGAGAGCTGCCTTTGCTCCCTCCTGAGCCGTCCTGACGACCTCGGGCGGGTTTCGGGGGGCAGAGGGGAGACGCGCGTTGAGCTCCACGCCGCGGCGCTGCCCCGTGAGGCGTTGTGTGAACGGTGTAATGCAGGTGGCCAAGTGAACGGGCAGGGAGAGGCTGTGGCAGAAAGGCCTTGGAGACTTGCACTGTGCCCGTGTGTTGTCCCAAGGTCATTTTTCAGTCACGTCACCGATGGACATTGGGATCACAGAATCACAGAACCGTTTGGCTGGAAGAGACCTTTAAGATCATCGAGCCCAACCGTTCACCCTGCACTGCCAGGGTCCCTAAACCATGTCCCCCAGCACCACAGCCACACGGTTCTTAAACACCT
>JAOEGS010016024.1:0-13102 GCA_025447755.1 Corythornis vintsioides | reverse complement strand
GTATTGCAGCCAGCTCTGGAGCCCTCAGCACAGGAGAGACATGGAGCTGATGGAGCAGGGCCAGAGGAGACACAAAGTTGCTCAGGGGGCTGAAACAGGAGGAGCTGGGGTTGTTCAGCCTGGAGAAGAGAAGGCTAAACATTCTATGATTCAGCCCTAAACATTCTATGATTCTATGATTACCTATACCTAGAAAATGATTAAATTTGCTTTATATTCCTGTTAATATACGATTGTATGTATTAATAACTAACAGAAATAAAAAAGCCATAACTGTGAAGTGACCTCTATGTTAAAGTTGTTTACTAATGGTTAAAAATTACTGCATATTACAAATATGAATAGAGATGTAATAGGTAAATTTAAATCTTGATCATTACTTACCTATTGACCTGCTTTAAACTCTTTCTTAACTGAAGAAAAAATTATGAAGAAATATGTTAAAGGTACACTGATTTAGACAGTATCAGTACATATAAACTTAATTATATTTGTTTCCTGCATTCAGTTTATATAATTTTAGAAGTTACCTCTAACCTATTTAATTTACAGTTGATTATTTTGAGTAACTATATGATCTTTTATTTGATCATTGTCAATAAATTTCTGTAGCTCTTTAAAATACTTTAAAAATGTTGCATATGAAAATTACATTATTTTATACTCACCTGGATGGGTGCAAAAGTTAAGGCAAGGCACAATGCAACAAAACATTTCTTTTGACATACATTACATAGTTTTTTCTTAACACTTATAGCAGTTCTTAATTTTTTATAACACTCAACTTGTTATCAGTATTTTGGAAACACAATTGATCACCAGTCCAGTAGGATTTACCAATTAGTTTAACCTTTTTCAATTTGCTTTTAGGGAATAACCTGTAGTAACTAAATTAATATTTTCAAATACAGCATGATTAAATACCAACTTACTGTGTTAATTAAACAATTTTGTGAAATTATCAGTAGCAGTATTATAAGTCACACCTTGGAATAGAGCGTTAAATTATTTTTCCTTCTGTTAGTCTGCTATAAAATACTCAATTGACCTGCAATGTATACCATGGAAGCTTCATAGATTTATGTCAGGAATTATTATGTCAATAAAAGAGGTTTGCTTTTAACCATGGAAAAGTGTATACTTCTAAAAGTATGCCAAAACTATCTTATTAGATCAGTCATAATTTTTTTATTCTTTTGGTGTTAAAAGACAAATACAATTTTCCATTAAGATCTTTCATTTTGTAACATCTGAAAAGTTTATTATTGCAGAGGTTCAAAGCTATTTAATGACAATTTAAATAAAGAAGTGAGATAATATAAATTTGCCAATTACTTTGGAAGAGATATCTCTCAAGACATATTATCTGCACCAATATATAAGAAAAAAAAATTCCACAGTAGTCATAAACCAGGGGTTTTTTTTCTTTTTTTTTTTTAATCAGCAGTACAAATATTAAAATAGCTGAGGTATAAATTTTAGGCTTGGGTGGGTTTGTTTGTTTTAACAAAAATATTTTCAAGAGTACATAAGCATTAAGACAGTTAACTTTCTATGGCTTTATTTCTCTGCTTGAGAAAATAATTGTTTCAGTAAAACATTTTGAACTTCCTTAACTTCTTTGCACTTTTTTCACTTAATGACAGCTTCTTTCTAATGCAGTTAGCTTTACAGTAATCTCTTCATGTCACCCCTTATGGTTGACTTGGACAAGCCAGGTACTGTTAGCATCTGAAGCATAAAAGCTCTTCTCATTTAAATCCAGAATTGTACATCTTAAGTTTGTATTGACAGTTAAAACACCAGCTGCTCACTGCTAGAGGCAATATATAGTTTATTTCTCTTTCAATCATGATCCCCAGCACTTCTTAGGAAGGCAGCCTGTGGAATGATGGCCATTAATATAAATTTGAAGTCAGAGAAAAGATTAACACAGAAAAATTCCATGCTTCTGCCAGCAAACACTGACAAACCCCTGTGATTTAAAATACCTCCCTGACAGTTTTGATTATAATTAAATCACAGACATATGGGAGGCGAATAACTGAATGTCATTTGATCTGTCTCAGTAGCAAAGAGAAGCCTTAGAAGCAAAGGATCAGGGAACTTGTTTCTTATTAAATGTCACTTCTCTTGTTTGTTCCCTGTTCTTTGCTTTGATAGTTGATCCAGCTGCGTAGCCAATATTTTATCCCTAATATTTTCCTGTTGTGAAAAATAAAGAGATCCTGACTATTTACAAAAAAAAAAAAAAAAAAGAAGTGTATTTTCTTTGTTGTCTAGAATTACGATGTTATATTTTCTGGGAAGATATTCAAGACTTCAGAGAAAACAGGACCTGCTTACCAGATTTTAATACCTTCTGGACTGCTTGCCTGATCAGCAGTTTCTTGAAAACAATCTGTTACAGATTTATATAACAGCAAGGATATGGTCTGTTTGCTTTTGTTTATAAAGTGTCATTATTGATTCAGTCTTGAGGAGATTTAAAGTATGCAGCAATGAATAAGACAGCTGTGTTGATGACTATAAAGATTAAAAGGAAAGAATCAATACCAGTTTTTAAAACATTGAAGTGTCTATATAATCCGTTATTTTTATTTTCTAGATTACCTTTTATCATGCTGTACATGAACCAAATACAAACCTCAGGTGAATTATTTTGTCTTCAGTGTGCTTTTCCCAGGACTTTGAAATTCACAAGTTAACTCTAAATTATGTTTGCCAGGGACTTAAATAGCTATTTAAATTAGACTTTATCTTTAAATTATCCAATCTTCATCTTTACAAGCATTTAACAAATAAAACTAAATCCCTGATTTTACCAATAAGATAAAAAATCACTCTTATATGCATATGGTGTTTATATACTATAATACAGCATGCTTTTTATGTCCTTCAAAAATATTTGAGACTATTCATTTTTGTATTCTAATATTTTACTAATGTGCTTTCTTACGTGCCACACATCATTATTACGCTTGTTAATTTTTATGAAATAACTAATGTGATAATACTTAAACAAGAAGGATTAGTTGAAACTTAAAATACAGAAATAATGACATCTTATATTAAAGGTCTTTAAATTAAACACATTGGTAGAATAACCCAAATGACATTTTAAAAGTGTAGGGGAAAAAATGGAAATCTGTAACAAGACATCATGGCTGTCTAGGTGTTTTACTTTAGGTTTGCATATTATTTCCTCCATAAATTCTGGACAATTATCAACATTCTCTCGATGATTGTATATATGTCTATACTGCTATACTATTTGCACCAGGTCTAAGCTTAGTATTCTGCTTAGCATATAGCCCAAACTTATAAGATCTGATAGAACCATCATTAACTAATCTAACTTCTCTGAAAAAAAAAAAAAGTAACTTCTGCTTCCTAATCTTCTTCACTGTCATTGTTATCTGTAGTTGTTTTTTAAAAAAATCTGATTCTATCAGATAATTCTAGTCCTATTTTCATAGTAGCAGAACTAGTTTGTGCTGTCCCTTATGTTCTGGTCTGTTTAGCTTTTTTTGCTTTCTGTGTAGTACCCACTTAATTTCTGTCATCTTGCATGTCCAGATACATCATCCAACAATTTGATATGGACCAAAACCATAAACAGAGATAAACCAAACCCAAAACTGAGGTAACACACACTGCAAAATGAATTCTTTCACAGTTTCTTGCCAATTTAATTTTGTACTGAAATAAATCAAAATCGGAGTGTGAGAAATACAAAAAGGTGTTATATCAAACTGTAAACACAGATAAAACTAAACATTAATAAGCAAACTATTTATCTATTTTGATGAAGCTGTTTAACTGATAAGAATAAACCACAAAGATTTTGTTGGTTTCCAGTTTTGAAGGTTGGCATTCCATTGGCTTTTACTCTAATAGTGTTAAGTCTGGATTCAAAATAGCACAAATCAGGACAAAACATGTTTTTCTGACTTGTATATGCTTAGATAGTATAATATAAAAAGTGCTACTGGAACACAAGCTCTTTAGTTGCTGTGAACATCTATTACGTACAACAATTCAGTCCCTTTGGTCTAGAGCTTGCTCTCATATATGCTACTATTGTTCTTTCCAGCTGTTGTTCAGAATTGATCTATCTAGTCTTCATCTACAAATTATTTATTCTCTGTGCACCAGGTATGTATCAAATTCAAAGTAGGTGAGGTTAATACCAAAGAATTCTTACATATTAAATAAATAAATAAATAATAGTGATTCTTTATCAATTTGGAAGAAAGTATAACTTAAGAACTAAACATAGTAACAGAATAAAGGATGATCAGGTGAAAAAATTTCTCTCAGAATTAACTTTACTTAAGACAGGTTTCAGAAACACAACTATAATGACAACATTTTTCTGACGATTACTGAATAAAAGAGTTAAATCTTCCTTTATCTCCCCTGTTGATTACCTGTGCTTTAGATCGAATGCACGCAGGGGACTGTGGAGGATACTAGCTCAGACTATAGTGCTGGATCTGAAGCTCTTCTTCAACAAAGACAATATCTTAAGGGTAGCACTGAGACCAAGGAGTGAATCTTATATGAAGAATTGATTCCTCCTCTTCGGACCACAAAAGATTGTATGGGTGAAACCTCTGGACCTCACATCCTGCAGTGGAAGCCAGTTGCTTTGGAGGGACTGGAGACAAGATCCTTCTTTTGTTTCTAGTACAAGGAAGAATAATAAAAAAAAAAGTATATTCTGATTCATTTTCATCTTTTCTCTGTTTCTGAAGATAGGAACTTTGATAACTGTTGTAGGTTGGAAGGAGAGTAGAATTTGTACTTCAACTGTGACTTCCTCTATACAATTTGTGGAGAGGATTAATTTATGTTGTTTTTGCTTGAAATACCTTCCTGCTTCCAGACAGTTTAATCCCTTCTGCAATTGGGTCTTCTCACCCTCCATACCAGATCGTTCCTTGGTCTCAAATAACCACTGCTGAGAAGTTACAACTTGGATTTTTGCTTCAGTTTCTTAGGGTTACTTTGGAAACTTCTAGTTGCCAATAGTATTCTGATGATGGGTACTAGTGATGATGGGTACAGGTGGAGTCCTGAAGGGAACAGGATTAAGTGGATGGTGGGAGGGGTGTGTAATGAATAAATAAACAAGATAGGACTTTTAGAGAAGCTACTGGCTATGAAGGATGTGTGCTGTGAAAGCTGTTTGAAATGTACTTTTAGGCCTTTCTATTTGATTCTGTTTAGAGGATAGCATTTGTCCCAACCTGTTATCCTTCCCAGATATATATAGCAAAACATTCATAATGGATAATTCCTAAAACAATAACAATAATGACAATAATAATAATAATATAATAATAATATAATTTGCAGAGTTGAAAAAAGAGAATCATGCTTTTGAACATTAAAAATAATAAATAAATAATGACAGGACTAAAGGAGGTGACCTGAAGTTGCACCATGTGAGATTTAGACTGGATATTAGGAAGATTTTATTTACTGAAAGAGTAGTCGGGTGCTGGAACAGGCTGCACAGAAATGTGTTTGTGTTATCATCCCTGAAGGTATTCAAAAAACTTGTAGATGTGGCACTTCAGGATGTTCTCTAGTGGGATGGAGAGGTCATTTTTTAGTGTTTGTTTGGCTTTTTTTAAGTTTGATTTTGGTTTGTTATTTTTATATTTTTTTCTCTTTTATGGGTGGTGGGGTGGTGATGTTTGTTTTGATTTTTGTTGACATCTGGACACAGTGATCTTAGAGTTCTTTTCTAACCATGACAATTCTGTGATTCAGTTACTAAAAGAACCTTACAATTATAGGGATTATTTGTGACATATCTCACATCTCCCAACCTTTGTTTATGACAGACATGATTTTCAGTGAAATTCTCATGCAGTGCCACATATTTGCAATTTGATGACTCATGATGGTATGTTTTTGCTAACTGGCAGCATTTCACTATATCAATATTATTACACACTCTTGGTTTCTGAAACAGAATGACTTTGATCAAGCTGGCTGTTGTGACTGATCCCTGGAGTGGAATAACACTCAAACTGTGCATTTTTTTTTTATTTTTTTTTTTTTTGGGAACTGTTTACTGTTCTAACAATTTGAGAATACAGATTTCTGGTGCTGGGCTATTGCCGTAGAGCTTTTTGGTTTACTAGCACAATTGTAAGCTTTGAGTATCCCTAACTCATTTTTTCAGTCCTGCTTCATCTCCTAAAAATTCTATATTATCTGTAAGCTGTATATGGCACAACACAGCAAAAGGGATCAACTTTATAAGGTCTCATTAAGCTGTTCTAGTGTACAGTACAATCACCATGGTTTTTCTGTCTGTAAAAGCTTATAGCAATGAGTACATTTTTGGCCTTGAATGCAACATACATCTCTGTGTTATTCAACATTCCAAACCAGAAAATCATGTACATTTCCTATCTATGGAGAATTTTAAGACAAATCGGTCTGCTTTTCAAAGAAAACTGTATGGGATTTGAAGTGTGAGCTGTAGCAAATGCACATTCTTTCATTTTGACAGTAAGAGAGATGGGATTTAGTTTTAGTTTTGTACCCACATATTACATTTTTGTTATCTTTTTAATGTAAATCTAGATTTCATTTTTTCTTAAAAAAAGAAAAAAAAAAGAAGAAAAATCTATTGTTCAGGGATATCCTCCTATATATTTGTTATATAATAAATTGAAAAACCCAACAAAGTGAATCTTCAGTTTGGAATAATCCTGAACTGAATGTTGATATTATATTTACTAGAAATCTTTCAAAGCATTATCCAGTTCTTTGTCATCAAGCATATTTTTAGGTAAGTTTCTTGCTTGAAGCTGAGTCTAATTTATATGGGAGAAAGATACTGTAATCTATTTGTGCCTTTTATAAGACCCAGTGATGAAAGTGGAAAAACATTTCAAACTTTTGGCCCCACAAGCTTTTCTTCCTGGCTGTCTGGAGAATTTGTACTATCTCCATCTTCTAAACTGTTCATACGTTGACTAGACAAGGCTTTGAGCAATGTGTTCTTGATTTCCAGAGATCCTTTCCAACCTAAACTCCACAATTATTCCATGATAAAATAGGACCAGAGTTTTTCTTTATCTTCTTTTATATCCAGTGGGGCTGAAGGTTACCAGTGCATAATTCATAGCCACACACACTTTTTCATCAGTTGGCCAGAAAAATTTCTCAACCACCCTTACTGTTTACCCTTCAAGTTAGCAACAAAACTGTGGTTAGAATCAGTGGAGCTAATAAGACTCTAATAAGCTTAGAACTTCCAGATATGCTGAGGCAATTGGGGACCTGAAAGGTCAGGACAAGCCACATTGCACTTACATCAGCCATAATTCAGAACTCATGTATTTTTTTAAAAATATGCTTTCATTACCCACAGATACATAAGGTGATCTCTGTGTCTTCCTGATAATGACATCACATTATTTTTTAAATGAGTAAATGAGCTATGTGAGTAGTCTGAATCCAGACCTTTGTTGAAGATGTACTGATCTGGCTAAATTGAACCTGCCCTCTGTTTACTTTTTTAATTCCTCAACACCAGCATAGTTACATGTCTTCATCAGAAGGTGATCTCCTCATAATACTTAAATTTGGATGGCCACTCTATTTGAAATTCCCATATCTAGGGAAGGCAACCAAGCCTGCCACATCCTTGGAAAAATCTTCTGACTAGTAGGATTTTGTACAGAAGGTGGAAGGTATTATAAATCCCATTAAGCCTTGGAGATGTCTTGTTGTTAGTTATCATATAAACTGATTATAGGTTTCTGATAAATTAAATATTGATGCCTCCCACCTCCCATTTGCAAATAGATAATGTTAGAAAATGTAATATCTGAGTAATTGTCTGAAACTTAAGATGTTCTCTAAGGTGGGAATTTATTGGGGTAGAAGTATCCAGCTTTTTTGTATTCATTCCCAGCTCTGCTGTTATCTCCAGCAAAACTGCAGGCAGTCAGCTCTCCCATATGCATTCTGTCTGTAAGTGGTTGACTTTTACTATCTCTATATGCAGTGCCTAGAACAGTGATACTAATTAGGCAGCAAGGTGGTACAAATACATAGAAAAGGGCCTCAAAAGGTTGATTATTTATGCATAAGGCTACTCCAAAGAGTATTGTAATTCATACTCAAGGTTTAAATTCTATAGCTCTTTTACTTGTCAAAAAATGAATTAGCCACAAGGAATATATCTTGCATCATTATGAAATAAATCTTTAAATGAAATAAACAGCATTTCTAAATTTACTTTCAAGGTAAAATCTGATGTAGATAATTGTATTTGCTGTTGTGTGCATTTATCAATGAACTGTTATGTATTAATCTTTCAATGTTCTCTAGGGTAAGGGACTTTTGAATTCATATTTCATATGAAAGTAGTCATGTCATGAATATTAAAACAAATAAATGTTCATAAGTTACTTCAGTTCAGAACTGCATTCTTTTAAGTTTGTGGACATTTTTTATTCCTCTACTAGATATGCAACAGCTTCATGATACTACCTGAAATACTGATGGATAATTAGTACATATAGAAGACAGGTACTCTTTTATATACTTTCAGACACGTTCAAGGAATAATTAAAAATACAAAAACCAAATGATCACACTTTAAGTGAAGAGCAGAACAGAAAAAAAAATTTGCCCTAAATTCCTCCAGAGGTTGTCACAGTCATCTTGCTTCTAAAGCATGAGGATACAAATCACTCCCCTGGGTCCCTCCTTAGAAAATCTAGGAACTGAGACTAAGATCTTTATTATCAGACATCTGCTCCTTTTAGTTGTATTTTGTTCACTAGGTTGAACTGAGAAAACTGTTTCATTGTCTCTTCCTACAGGGAGGCTGACATACTGCCACTTAAATATATGCTCCAAAGGGGGAACATACAGTGATAAACCAAAGAACAAATTAACTCATTACATTTGAGAAAAACTTCTGTGAAACATCATGAAATCATTAAAATGTAAATTTGAATATTTAAATGAATAAAGTATTTATAGTAAAAGGTGTTGAAATATAAACTGCAATAACTCAATAGGGGTAAAAAGTTGTCTACATTTTCTTGACTCAGCTGTGCAATTCATATTTCTAGGAGCCTTCAATTCTTCTCACTTTATTGCAAAAAAAAAAAAGAGATAAATATGTCAGTTTCTAATACTTGAATTTGGTGAGTTTCTGATATATATTTAACATAAATAATACATAGGTGGAATTTTCATGCATGAAACTGACCAAGTATTAATATTTATGGGCTATTCATGTATCGAGAGAGAAAAAAAAATGGAGGTCAGAAGTTATCATTTCACCTCACGGCTGACATTTTGATTAACACAATTTACTCAAATGAGTGGTCATTGCTGCTACTGATAAATCTTTCTGCTCACCTACAGGGAGGAGCAGACAGGACAGGTGACCCCAAACTGACCAATGAGGTATTCCATCCTATTTACATCATACTTAGTATATAAAGCTCTGGGATCTGGAGAGTCTCGCAGCATTGTTGGCATTCATTTGTTGTGTTTTTTCCTTCTCTTGGGGGTCTCTCCCCCTTGGACCATCAAGGAGGACCATGTCCATACTGCTTTCAATCCTGATTGGTATGTTCTGATCCCAGTGCCATAATCCAACACATGGAAAAATGCATGAAAAATAAAATATTTAAAACTTACATTCCTTCTGCTTTCCATGTTCTAATGGCTACCAAACAGCAAGAGGATGTAATTCATGCACATAAGTGTCTTGCTGAGGACTGTCTATGATTCCTTCCAGAGCATGATTTCTTCTCTGTGTTGATTGCTATATAAATATGAAAAGATATGACCTACTCTTAAATAGCTATCCCTCTTTGCAGTCTGGTAGTCAATATGATATTGCAGATTTTAATGAATGAGACAAGTCAAATGGACTAGGAGAGATAAAGAAAAAATGGGAACCAAAGACAAAGACAGCTTTAACTTTGTGAGATAGTCAGGTTAGTTAGTAAAAAAGTTTGTTCTTAATACAGTTATCAACCTGGAGGCTGCTGCTGTCTGCTAGTAAAGGCTAGAAGGTATCAGTAGCTGTGAAATGGAGTTCACTCTTGTTGCCTCAAAATTGTTATTTTTTCTGACCTATAGATTATTAATATTTTCTCTTCTGGGTTGTGATAGGCACAGTGTATTTTATACAGAAATTGTGTATCACCAGCAAATCCTTGGGTTCTCCAGAAAAAAAAAAAAAAAGGTTATAGGTATTCCAGAATCTGATTTAAGACATGGGCTTTTCTTAATAGTCTGAGTTTTATCTAAATAATCTGACCCTACTAGTAGGTAACATTTATAAATATTTTGAAAAGAATGATCATTCCATACATGATTCAAAATTTGGATAAAATGTATTGAGGGCTAATAAAGACAGATTACAGTAGATTAATGTGTTATTCCTGTTTTGTAATGATGGCATAAATCATAAAATATTACGTGGATTTCTGTAAGGCATTTGCTGCACAGTTATGAGGAGGTAATTAGTCAGAGTTAGAGAGACTGTATTTGTTACATATATCCCTATTTTGTTGCATGCTGAGAAGCCATTTCTGGAAATTACTTCAGGAAAGAAAGGTCTGAGTAGGCTAGTAAAATAATAATCACTGTTTCATGTCAGTGTTAAGGAGTTGTGAAAAGGCAAACTTGATGGTACTAGCAATACATTTTTTGGTGAAGATACATGAACACTATGAAGAATGTGCTGACAGTATAAAATATTCATGCAATTCTAAATTTGTGATTTCATATTATTAATTACATATTAACACATTGCCACGTGTTCAAGCTACTGGTGATAAATCAGTTTGAACCTAAGTTACAAAAATCACATTTGAATGGAAAGAACTGACACTGCAAGAGCAAACAACAGCCAGAGTTCTGTTCCACACATTGCATGGTGAGATAATGTTAAATTCTGAGATAAAGGTCTTACACAGAAATCTGAAACAAGGGAGTATGCTTCCTGATCACAGTAGAAGAACAATGTCCCATCTTGCACAAAACACACAGTGGTAGATGCTACTTGAGAAGAGGTAAAAAATAGACTAGAAAAATGATACAAGCCTGTGATGAGATCCACCAAAGCTTAAATGGATGTAAATATATATATTTTAAATAGAATGCCATATGCTTTTTGAGTAAACAATCCAGCAGTCAGAAGTTACACAAAGCCAATATTTTGGTTTTTAACATCTTAATATGTTTAATATAATCTCTTATTAAAATGTGTTTTTTTAAAGTGTTAACATCTTGTTACTGCTGCTACTATCTTAAGAAGGGAGCAAAATCTATGTAGCCAATTTGTCTAGCAAAAACACTCCCTGAAAAGATATTGGAGCCATCTGATAATATATCAGTTATATATTAAGTATATAAGGAAAAGGGGGAAAAACCACATGCACCAAATATAAATGATCATGCCAAAACCTGCAGATTCTACACGGGCGTGATTTGTTCAGACTATAAATTAAAGTATTTCTATCAATCACAATCTGTGACAACATTTTACTGAGTTTTGGAAAGTCATAAACATAAAAAAATAATTTATTTCTAAATGGTATCACTTGTCCTGTTTGTCATAGGAGACAATCTAAATGTTGCACTGTATACCTCTTCAGTAATAGACTCCTTTTGTCACCATTGAAGACAATTGTTTATATATGATATGAAAATGCAATTCTATTTTTTTTTCATAATCTTGGTTTTAATACAATTATAATCATTCTTGATCTGATACTTTGAAGGCAGAGGAACTCTTCTAGCTGGTTTTCATCTCTATTTTATATGCACTCATTATGTCAACTATGCAGAAATAATTTGTGTGTGTGTGTGTGTGATATCCTGACAATAATTTGTTCAACTATAGTAACAATACAGTGCTGGCAGTGAATAATTTCATTGGAGTCTTTTATTGCTATCAGAGGAAAAACAAGTGGATAATCAGTACCCTAAGGCAAATATTTATGAGCACTATAATTCAATTCCTAAGTGCCCTCACAATTAATAACCAATAATGATGAGGGTCAAAGAGCAAAAGAGTAAATTACTTCAGGAATGAGACTAAATGCAAAAGGGGACAAGCCTCAAGGATCTTATAGGCCAACAGAGAATTCCTTAATACTCCTACATTTGTAGGTGAACTCTGCCATATGAAATAAAATAAGAAATATAGTCTTCATAATTTTATGATGATTAAATAAATAATGTTAAATAGTTTTTCATAGCTGAAGCATGCAAAGCTCATCAGTTTGAGAAAAGTAAAACTCTAACATCTACATTTTCACAAAGCATGACATGCGTTAGTGATAATGTTATAAACCAGAATACATTATAATATAATTAAATAGGTGTTAAAGGAAAAAGCAAGAAAAAAATCTCTGAAAATGTAAGTACAGCTTAGTATGGTGTAACAGCACAATACTAAGAAGGGACAACTTGAGATTACTGGAGAAAACAGATGCTCCTACTCATCTGTGCTTTATTGTTAACCAGGGACTTTTTTTTCCTATTGCCTTTTAAGCTAAATTTTAAATATGTAATCTTCAGATATAAAACTGTCTCATTACTGGTCTCAGCCTGATACTCAAATATATAGGTAAAGCCTTAGCTGAAAATAGATTATGATACCAATGGAAAATGTGTGGAAATGCAATCTCATTAATGCCTAAAAAAAATCCTGTGTGCACATACATAGTTGTATATGCATCAAGATTTGTTTAAAATACACTTTTTACTAGGATGTTTCTCTTATTCTTTATTTAAAACACTCTTCAACTATCAACATAGTCAAGCTGTTCATCTATGGGAAAACAGACAAAGCAAATACTTGACTAATCTTGCCTTTGATGATGATATAAGTAGTTGGGTAGATGAGGGGAGGGCAGTGGATATGATATTCCTTGACTTCAGCAAGGCTTTTGATACTGTCTCCCATGGGATCCTCACAGCCAAGCTTGGAAGTGTGGATTGAATGATTATGCAGTGAGGTGGATTGGGAAGTGGCTGAAGGACAGAGCCCAGAGAGTTGTGGTCAGTGGAGCAGAGTCTGGCTGGA
>JAOEGS010016023.1:73894-99826 GCA_025447755.1 Corythornis vintsioides | reverse complement strand
GGTACTTCCTACCTTCACATCCTCTACCAGACCCTCTTTGTTGGTCAGTACAAGGTCCAGCATCACTCCTCTCCTTGCTGGCTCTTCCAACATCTGCATTAGGAAGTTATCATCAGTGCTCTGGAGGAACCTATTGGACTGACTGTGTCTGGATGTACAATTTTCCAAGATTGAGAGCCTAATGCATACAGAAGTGGCCTGTTAATATTTACATAGTGAATAAACTGTGGTTGACCTTAAAGCATTGCAACTTTGAAACAGAGGGCTAATTTACTGTGGAAAAAAAATATTAAGTATTCTCTGTCAAGAGCCATTAAAGGTGGTGACACAGTGAGGGGAAGCCAAGCTGTTACTGGCATCATGGTTTTGCGGACCATTTTGGAAGACAGTCTGCCTGCTTCTTCCAGAGTGGTTAGTGTAGCATGCAGAGAGAAGCAAATATTTTCCATCATTCATAGTGGCTGTAGAAGCTGGAGAAATACCACGTTCTTTTCTGCAATAAAGTTTTCCCTGGTGTTCCTGGAAGGTCTTTATTTGCATAGTATTACTTCCAGAATGATGAATTTCTTGGGTAGATATCTTTAAGAGTACTGTGTACATAGGTAGGTTGGTTTTTTTTTTCTAATGCTCAATACGTTTTTTCAAAACCATGTCCTTTCTGCAATTCCAGTCCCTGACAATCCTTGCAGTGCTGCTTTAGAGAGACAGACAGGCATGTTTTTTAATTGAACACTGAGAGGTGAGCAGGTGCTTGAATGCTGTGCATATTGGACAAATTATTCGGGACCTCCGCACTTTCCCTTCCATTTGTACTTGCTTTTGACCTTATGCTTTTTTTTTTCTTTTCCAGAAACTTCCTAGTGTTTTCATTTTTCATTAATTCTAACTACTGTAATTTGCATACTATTAGGACTGAATTGATTGAAATTCATCCAGGTTGTGGAATGGAAAGGTATACATTAGCAGAGCTCTTTTAGAGGGAGGGGAAGTATTCAAGCTTTTACAGTAGTTTCCAGAAGTGCTGTTAGCATTTCCACAGTCACTTGATAAGAGATGATTCTGAAAAGCAATTAAATTACCCTCCTTGGATGCACAGAAACAACTGAGATTACATCCACTTCCATGATCACTGCAACAAAACCTCTGCTGTTGAAAGCAGAAACAACCCTAGAATTTGCCCTATTTTTGCTAGCATTTATTCTAGCTCCTGGCCTCAAAAAGTGTGGAGGCCATTCAGGTCAATTTTCACCAAAGCCTACAAGGTTATCTTATGCTGAAAACTCTGCAATCCCTGATGTTACAGTAAGCATTCAGTGCGTGTTGTGCTGCCTGGGGTCAGTGGCAGATGCTTATGTGGGCAGCACAGAGTTCTGCCCAGGTACCACATCCATCACCATGTGGGAATGGGAGCAGAGACTGGTGGAAGGAGACTGAGACAAGTTTGCATCTGTCTGGAACTAAATTTCATTGTGTTACAGAAAAATCATGTTTCAGCAGTGTTTGGGCAGATTTTAGTGATTTGGGTACAGCAAATATGTTGTTTTCTATTCTTTGCAGTCTGGGGTTGGTGATATAAAAGCCATGTTGATAACAAACCACATAGTACTTGCATTTTTTCACATGGAGTTTCAGCAGAAAAAGAAAATCAGGTCTGTTATTTACAGATCTATTCCCACAACTGGGCAGGGAGGCTGCTTTTTAATCCAGGGGTGGGAGCAGCATATTGCTAGTAAGAATTGGCTAGCATTTTTAAACCGCCTTTTTGGAGGGAGCACACGCTTTGATATAAAAACCTTTCCTGGTGAAGATCTCCAAAGATTTCAGGCTTAATTATACTGTGAGTATGACAGCTCTCCCCCATCTCTTGTTGCCTGCACTCAACCTGCTGCTCTTGTCATCATCTCTCCCTAATCAGCCACAGTGGGCAGGTATGGGGCCAAAGTCTGGCTGAGGGATTGCTTTTCTCAGTGATATTTTTCTCAGGACTTTATTCTCTGCCATCTTTAATCTCCAGCTCAATAAATGAACTCAATAGCTAACAAATATGCAGGCTGTGGCAGTGGTTGCTGTCACTGTGTCTTCTCAACCATGGGGTTTAGTGTCTGCTGCTCCTTGCAGAGCCCTCTTTGCTCTCAGGGCACCATGACTATAGCACAGACACCTTGCCAAGGTGTGACCTTGCACATGGCAAGATGAGCCACTGTTTTTCCCCTGGCAACAGCACCCATG
Organism: Corythornis vintsioides; assembly: GCA_025447755.1. NCBI lineage: Eukaryota > Metazoa > Chordata > Aves > Coraciiformes > Alcedinidae > Corythornis > Corythornis vintsioides. The sequence goes on along the minus strand of JAOEGS010016023.1, from coordinate 97,597 downwards.
CAAACTCCAAAACCGGAGTTCATGCTATGGCACACAGAGTGCCACTACCATCTTCTACTTGAAAACTTGAAAAGAGTCTTCGCAAGCCATCTAACAGGAGCACCGCACTACCTACAAATAAGGTCCTATAAAGCACCTTTCATCTGCATGCACTGCCCTGGTTCCTTCCAGCATCTCCCTTTGCTTCTGGCACAGCAGCAGCCTGGCTCCAAACCCTTTGTCAGGGCACAGGAGGCTAATGCTACAGGGAGTTGGGGGACCACCAGAAGTGCGCAAGTTCTTGCAGCTGCTCAGCTTGGGCAGCCTGCCTTAAATAATATTTTATCAGGTCTCTAAATTATTTATACACCACATGAAACTCAATGTATATGCTCACTGTGTACAAAGTGTATGCAAGTTCCTCTCACTGCTATTTTAAAGTGGTAGAAAATACTGTCTCTTATGCTCCAGAAGCCCAAAAATTGACCATGTGAACACTTGGCAGTAGCCTGCAACTTAGTTGCTTTTTGCTCATCATTTGTAATATTAAATCTGATGTTTTGCAATGGAGACCAGGGAACATTTGTCTTTATGTCTTCAGATGTACTCCTGTCTGTTTGCAACCATCTTCTGCAACCAGTTATCAAAAACTAATCTTTTAAACTGGTTCCCAGGTATGACTTTGTGGAAGTGGAAGATGTATCAGAGACCAGCACAGTTATACGAGGACGCTGGTGTGGACACAAGGAAGTACCTCCAAGAATAACGTCAAGAACAAATCAGATAAAGATAACCTTCAAATCTGATGACTACTTTGTAGCTAAACCTGGATTCAAGATTTGTTACTCTCTTGTGGTAAGTCATCAAGCTGTGTCATGGGTGAAAGGCAGATTGTAGGGTAAAAGAGCATCAGTACTTGAAGATTGTATAACTAACTGCATTGGATCAAATCACTAACTGACTGAAAGTATTTTCATTCTAGCAACTAGATAATACAGATGAAAGTATGTTTTGACATTCTGTCATTGAATATAAAATAAAGTCCAGGCCAAGATTTACACTACTAACATGTTTCAGAAGCACTTACATTTTCTACACTGAGGCTGCATTACCGGTGGCTTGACATATGCTGCAGAAATAGCAAAGAAATGGCTTCTGTATTAACTCTTTTTTTATGATCATTTGAGGTCAAATAAAAATACCTCTAAGGGTTATGGCTGTGATGCTGAGTTACATACAATAAAATTCTATGTGCAGGACAATGTGCTAAGGCTCAGGCTGTATTTTTAGACATGTATACACATGCCTCTATATATATAGTGGCATTAGCAGTGTATCATGTGCTCTTTTAATGAGTTAAAAAATCCTTTTTAAAATTTTGTTTTTGTCTTTAAGGAGAAGGAAAGCTCATTGCTCTAGGTAGATCTTGATACAAATATGTATTCCTTTATATTGTCCTGATTAATATTATAATGCTTTTGGTGCAGTGTAGCTTGAAAGAGGCATATTTTGCAACCATTCAGGAAATGGCAAGCATTAATTTATTACACTGTTGTAGTTACATTTTCAAATCCATCACACTTCTTATTCCTTTTTTATTCAATCCACTGTTATTTAATAAGAATAAGAAATCCTGGAATAGCAATAATGTAAATGCTATGACGGGAGAGATCCACTGTTGGAGTCATTTCACTTCAACCTCTTGGCTCTGCATGCATGTGTCCGTATGCTAAAAAGATGCCATGAACAGCACATTGTCAAGACAACTCTAAATCTATAAAGATTGTGCTCCCTTGCATTTAAATTGTTTGGCTCCTAGAAGAATAAGCATCTCACTGTGAGCAAATACCAAACTCTAATGTACTCTAATTTGAAGGTAATCTACTAAAACTAAAACCTGGGCAGAACAGTCCATGAAAGACCAATGGACATAAAAATGAGACAGTGAAGCAGCTGCTCTTTACACTGCTCGTATTTCAGTGCAGCCACAAAAAGTGCTGCATTTAGCAAGCTTTATTCCAGACCTTGAACAGCTGGTCTGGTAGCATTAAGCTTTCCACAATGAATGTTATCACTCATAACACACAGGACACTGCACTAGAAAGCTGAAAAAAGTCTACTATATTTATCTAATTTCAAAACTATGAGTAAGCAGAGAATTTTACAATCTAATAAATCTATTCAGAAGAACACTCTACAAGTGCACCCTCTGAATTAAATACTATGTTATTTCTGAGAAGTATGGGTGACCAGTGACGTTTGCAAGATGTGTGCTTAACTGGTTTTCAGATTCCAAACCATCCAACCTAAAGCTGCAGAATTAATATTCAGCAGAGTTAGCCCTTACTCAATAGTCTCCACAGTGACTTAGAGCTCAGTTCATAGATATGCTGAGCACTGCTGACCCCTGAAGGTTGAACTTATTGTGCATTTGTAGGCAGCAAACCAGGGAGCAATAATGAAGTATGCAAAAACATATGGCATGTTGTATCAGATTAAAAGAAAGACCTTTACATTGCTTTTTCTTTCCTTTGTAACCTTCTTAAAGATAAGGCTACTTCTGAGAACTTTTTTTGGACAATAGTTCACAAGATATGTGCAACTCATTAACTCCCTTGTTTTGAATTATATATGGATTTTGGATCTATATGGCAGTTGTTTACGTGTATACCAGACTCTGATTGATAATTTTCTGGAGAAAATTGAAGGAAGTGACTTGGAGAATTCCCTTGAGTTCACTGATCTGCATCTTCCAGGTGTAGTGCCAGAATGTACAGGTAAATGTTTCCCCTTTACACATGCAGCCAAACAGCCTCACAGACTCACTCTTTGGCCTTCTTAATTTATGAATCTTTAAGGAAGTCAGTTAAGTTCACTTCATTTCATGCAGATCAAGTTTTTACTTAGTTCAGCACTCTGCATGAGGCACAAACGAGAGCTTAGCAGAAACACACTTCATTATCTTCATGTACTTGTGTTCTTGCATTAACTTCATATTTCAGTACCAATTAGAGAAACAAAACAGGATTTTTTTCTAGAAAAGACACAAATTAGACTTGTATCCATGAAAATCACATTTGCCCTTGTAAAACAAAGCATGCAAAGTAATCAGTTGCAGCCAATGTAAGATGGAGGGGCTCAGTCACTCAGGATGGTGAGATTGGAATTCAAAGTGACTCTGGAAAATTAAACTGAAAAAAAATAGGAACCATACAAATGTGTGGGAGTAGTTAACTGTCCCAGTATAAGGGGCAATGGGAAAGGACTCATATATCTGAAATAAAGTCTGACCATCCAAACATAATGTTTAGCAACTTGTACTTGCCCTGGCTGGCTCCCTCCACCTTCTTCCTCCTCTCCCCATGTGTCTGCCTCTTGGCATCTCTGCCTCTGCCCTTCCCACTGTGGGTCTGAGGGACTAGGAAGGCTAGAGGGGTATCAGAGAGGGTGGTTTTGGAGGAAAGGGGCAGATCCAAAATGCTGCTGCCTGTTTTGTGTCTCTAATCCACTCTTTCCCCATAAAACCAAAGTACTCCCTGGGGTGGGACCTCCAGGGTGGACCTGACTCCAGGATCTTATTAGTGAGTTGAGTGTGCCCCACTGCTTATCCCGAGTTGAATAAGAGTGTCTTAACATGGCTGGAAAATGTCACTCCTACTCTGTGCTGTCTGCAAGAGTAAGTACGCAAAGCTAGTTACTGGTGGCTGCAGAAACTTCACATTCAAAGCCCCCAGCCGTACCTTCACAGTCTGTTGGCTTAGCTTGGGTATGCACACAGAGAAATGTCTTCCCTTGAACCTCTAAAAATTGTCTTTTTCTTCAAGCTTCACAGACCTAGAGCAGAAATGGTCTTGGAGCAAGCCCTGGACAACTGTAAGACATGAGCCTCACTTAGATACAGATTTGTTTGAAATTCTTCCTTGTAATTATCACTTACTTCTCCAACTTTGTTCTTTTTTTTTTTTCTTTCTTGATTGAGTTGCCTTAGAAACATTAATTTGAAGTATAGAAGGCATTGAGGTATTTCAGTCAGGTTTTTTCCTCACACATTATGTAATTTGTTTCTCTAAGAATATGGTTTTTCACAACACTTTAGAAATGTGTCATATAGAGGGAGATAAGTTATCTTGGATTACTTACACAGTTGCTAAAAGGGAAGAAGGCACTGTCATGAGAAAGACCCCTGGGATGTACACCTTGAAGTAGGTGATGGGAATATTCCACATTGCCACAAATACAAAATTTCATTCTACTGTTGTTTGCAGGGCAGTTACCTGAACTGAGGAATCTTGCATGTTGCTAGTAATTCAGTGATGATGAAAGATACTGCTTCAATTATTTTGAGATGTAGGAATGTAAATGAAATTACATTGTTACACATTGAAATAAATCTTTGCTTGATTTAAGTAATTTTATACAATCCCCTTTTTCCTTCTGAAGTTAAATTCTTCCAGTGTCCTAATTATAGAAGGAAATGTTAACAAAATTGAAAAGATTTGTTTTACAAACACATTAGCCATGACATTTACTAAAATAATCTAGGAATTTGTTCAGGAACATGTTCCAACAATAAAGGCGAATGTTTTGAATTAAAATTCCCAATCCTGCATCTAATTCCATTCTAAAGAGACAACAACAAAATGTTAGGTTATATTTGTTAATTTAAAGCATTATTTTAAGCTTATTTTAAAAGGCACATGCTGGTTTTATGTTTATAGCAGTAAATTCTTATTGTCTTACTAATTGTTTCATTAATCCTAAATGAAATCCATATTTTTCAACTTTGACTAAAATCGTGAGTGAAAACAAAAGCTACAGAAAAGCTAGGAACTTCATATGTCAAATATGCATATATACAAAAATGTAAAATCATGTTTTTACGACATATACATCTTTTTACATATATACATATGTATATATGTGCTTTTACCTTTCTTTTTTTCATAATATAATACATGACTATGAAACATCACATGGCATTTAAAGCATGGCATTTACTTATTTGGGAATTTTAAACTAACGCTGATGGACATGTGATGCTAAACAGGAGAACCTAAGTGCATTTGTCCCAAGATAAACATATCTGTCAAAATGTCTATCAGTATCTTAGATCATGAGTAATTTTTGCATGTTTGAAATGACATTTTTTGAATGAAGGAGCTGTAAAGAAATTAATGGAATGGAGTGGAAGGAACATTGGGGTTTGATCCATCATGTGCAATTCTGCAGAGAAGTTGCTTTCTGCTAAACACACAGAGTATAAGTTATCACTCATATGATCAGAAAAAGAGTCACAAAGTAGGGTAAGAAACCACAATAAATCTAATACAATGTTCTTACTTTCCCATGCAAAAGATACTGACCTGTAAAAGTTAGTTCATATACTAAATTTAAACCCTTTGGTACTTGCTGGTTAAGCTCACAAGAAAATAACAAAAATTCAAAGCACAATCAAAAAAATGAAAATGGGCAGAATAAGAACCTGATTCTGATACTTGCACTCACAGACAGTCACTCTGAATTAAGCAGCTGGATCCCTGTATTTCACCAGTTTTGTTTGCACGGGTAATGCAGCACCAGGCTGCAGGTTTTTAAAATCAGTTGGTAAATAAACTCCCTTGTAAGAGTTAACATGATCACAAAAAGATTGAGTCACTAGAGTGAAAACAGATTCATAAAGTGTGAATAATTCTTTATCACTAGCCACATAGCTGAATCCAGCCTGGAAGCTACATGTGTCTTTGCTGCTGTGTTTCTGGTTTGGCTTGTCACTTCTTTCACAGAGTAGACATTTCATTTCTGTCTCCAAGACAAAATATTCTGCCTGAAAACCCATATAATATATCTCATATGACAACAGGCATGATAGTGGTGCATGAATGCCTTCCCTGCTTTTAGATAATCCACAGAAGGAATCCCAGTAAATAGCTGGGGGTACAAAAGGTATAGGGGAGGAAATGTCTTGTTTAATAAAGTGATTGAACATGAAATAGCTCTCACGATGAAGAAACAAGAACTTACACGTGGAAGCTTTATCAATTGTTCTGCTACTCTTTCTCTGATTTCAGTTTTGATTGTCTGTCTATGCTAGACAGCAAAGATTTTTTTTATAAATACATTCCTTGTGCAGAACTCGTAACAATCTATATGATAAAACTTCTATTTTTTTACGTTCTGGCAGAAAACTATTTTCTGTGGTTTTGCTCAAGGCATACCATCCTCATAAAATTATCTGCCAGAGTCTCATCTTTCAGGAGAGAAGTAATTAAGTTCTTTCTAGTTAGATAAAACTTACTCAAAAATCTTTAACATTCCTTCCCCAACTTTATATGATTTAAGAGATTATGCATTTTTTTTTAACTTTGAAAGCTATTACAATGTTTTAAAAATGTGACATAATAAAGCATGCAACATAAAATAACAGCACGTTAAAAAAATATTATGCCTCAGTGCCTCTTGAGACATGGAGAGTCTCCAAATATTTTTTTTTATGGGAATAAGGAATGCTTTTCATTTCATGAAGGGTCCTGAGAGTCCAGCAAGCCTCAATATTCTGCTCAATTCATCTCACAGGCCCTAACCAGTCCTTCATCAGGGTTTGATAAAGAAAGGAAGGTGATGTGGTAGACAAGCCAAGCAGCATGGTAGGTATGGATGTTCCAGTTTGTTCAGAACTCAGAGCAGAACAGAAGTTAATGAAGGATAAAAAAGAAAAAGAACTGGCAGTCATATAGGTTGGCAATAAGGAAACAGCACACTTGTGTTGAGAAGACATCTGGATGAGCAGTTTCACAGGCAGTATTGGCTTCTCCAAGTTCTTAATTAAAATTAATTCATTCCAACATTTTTATCGAAGGGCTATTTCTCTCGCCAGTGTCCTATCACACCTTCCAAAAGCCCTAACCTCTGCTGCCTAACTCCTAAGTCCTGCACATGCCATCTCCTCAGGTGGAAGGCCTTGCAGGTTTTCAAGCCTGAAACCCACCATCTGAATGCAGCGTATGAGTCAGAGGAAGCTTGGAGGCTGCAGTCAAAGATATGACCTCACCTGACCCAGTACTTCACAATCAGTTTTGATTCATCTGCATCTTCTCCCATTTTTCTCAAGACTGTGGTCTCACATAGTCTTGGCAAGTCTGTTCTGAAGGTATTTACTATTGTCTCAGACACAAATATTGGTCCCAGTCCTTCTGCTATGTGACTCTCTGAATTTTAAATTCAGTTAGGAGTCTTCCTGTCTTGAGTTGTAGTTTCTAAAGAGATTTGTAAGTCAGCGATTACACTGATAAGAAAGTAGTGAGCAAAAGTAAGTTACAGGGAGAAGACAAATTCCCTACAAGCTTGACATCAGAAGATGCTACAAGTATTAGAGGGAAGGACTAATAATAGAGTCATCCAGCACTGGCAACAAAACTGACAGGAGCAATGTCAAAGGCATAATTAAGTTAAGCATAATTCAAGTTCAGAAATAAAAAGTAACTGGGTAAGGCACGCACACACAGTAGAAGAGACAGGTCCACAAAAAGAGTGGAGGCAGCAAAAATGCCAAAATGCAATGATCAGAGAGGCAGAAGAAGCCTCAAACAAGCAAACATTCTTACAAAAAAAAAAGAAAAAAAAGGAAAAAAAAAAAAAGGAAAACCAAAGGAAAACCAAAGGACAGAGAGGGTGTGACTGATAATATCAAACTTACCAAACACATTATGAAACGTGTTCTTTCTTTACCAGGAAAAACCTTCCTTCTTTACCAGGAAGATGTCCACATCTCACTTGTTCATTATAGTATCATGAAAGCAGTTTCAGTTGGATTGAAGATGAGTAAATGTCAATTAAGGAAACGTTTTTAACAAGGGAATGAAGAAAAGGAGAGATCTGTGTAAACAAGAAGAGTTGTGGTCGTAAGGTTGGGAAGGAAAAGAGGCAAACGAATTGGAGAATTTTAAACAGACAGTGGACCTGAAATAGGAAAGATTCTGTCTAGGAGAGGGAGTGGATTAGGTAGAAAACAGGGCAGAAGTAGGCCATTTCATTATGTCAACCTCTTCTGGTAAAACCTCTGACTGAACTTGAGAAGTGATAGGGCTTGGTTTGGAGATGTTTCAAAAGTGGAAAGAGTCAGCCGGGATCACGGGTGAGAAATTGTGTTATGACTAAGGAAACACAGACCTTCTGGTAAGGAAGGTACCAAAACCAGAAGCAGCGAGACAAGTAAGCATACAGAAGCTTCTGAAAGCTGTTAGACTTTAACTGATAAAGCAGTTGTTATCATTAGAAAGGAAAATAGACATTAGTGTCCATGTTTTCCCTGCTGCAAGTGTGTATGCCTGGCAGTTTTGTTGTTTGAGCAGAATGGAGGAGAACTGGCTATTTGTCCTCCTCTATTCCTGATTTGTTGACAGCCCAGTTAAAGTGTGGCTCCTTTTCAGGACATTGTCATCAATCTGTCTTAGCAGTGCTGTTGATCTCCAGTTCCTGGTAAAAGTGCTACATCTTTAATCCAGAAGTGTGTTATGCACTGAGAATTCACCAAACTCATGGCAGTAGTCAAGGACATGAAAATGTAGCACTTCTACCTCTTTAAAGTAGTTTATAAACACAGGCATGTTATTTTCAAATCCAGTATCCTGTCCCAAAGAATTAACTCAAACAAGACTTAGTGGAGTTGCTCATTTCCTGCTGGCAGTATTTACCTGTTTTAAGAATTCCCAAGGAAGTCAGTGACCCAGAAGAAATTCCTACTTTTCCAAGGTAAACTAAGAGATTAAAAACAAAAACAAAAAACCAACAAAAAAAACCCATAATGAGACCATTATGTGCATTACAAGAGGTTTACCCATGCTGGACAAAATCATAGTTTATTCTTTGTAGAAGCTCAAAAAACTCACTCAACATCAACACAATTTGTGGCAAAATACAGAAGCAGCAAACTGGAAGGTTCAAATTCCAAGAATCATGGAATCAAAGTATAAGGGTCATATATTCCACCCCCACCCTGCAATGAGCAGGGACATCTTTAACAAATCTGGCTTCTCAGAAACCTATCTAACCTGTGTCACACACCAGTCACAGATCAGAGAGAGGTTTAAAATCATATTCTTGAGAACAGAATTAAGACTTAAAATGGAGTCAAGTGCAAAGGAGCTTTATTTGCCCGATGACAAGTTCACATAGCAGAGAGAGAGAGAGAAAAGAGAAAGGAAAGGGTCAGTGTGATAGCTACCACCACAGATCTGTGGTATCCCAACAGTCCAATACCAGTCCGGTGGGGAATGTTCCATCAGATGTTGGTTGCTCCTGCTCTTTATTAGGTGGTCCTGTTGGATATTCATCCTTTTTTGTTGAACTGCTTAGGATATTCCAGGAACTGTTCAACTTAACCACACCCACCACCTGGCAGTGGTACACATGCCCATCTCTGAGGGGTCACAGGTGGTCTTCAGGGGTCTCCAGACCCCTTGGTCCTCCAAGCCCTGGGTCTGGGCGCATGTGCAGGGGTAGGTGGCAGTTCTCAGAATCAGAAGAAAACAGGAATTTGAGCCTTGTGGTCTTGTGGTTGGGTGTTTTTCTTGACATAGGTACAGTAATTTTGAGGCAAAACAACGCACTCTCTATACACCATCTCTGACACTGTCTTTGACAACCCAATCTTGAATGTTTCTACGGATGGGGCTTCTGCCATCTCTCTGGACAACCTGTGTCAGTGTTTCACTTCTCTCATGGAAAATAATGTATTCATCTATCTAGCCTAAATCTATCCTCCTTTATTTTAAAACCATTACCCCTTGTCCAGTCACAACAGGTTCTGCTAAAAAGACTCTCCCCATCTTCCTTATAGGCCTCCTTTAAGTACTGAAAGGCCGCAATAAGTTATCCTTAGAACCTTCTTTTCTCCAGGCTAAAAAACCCCAACTCTCAGCCTTTCCTCAAAGGAGGAGTATTCCAGCCCTCTGATCATCTTCATGACCTTGTTCTGGACCCACTCCAAGAGGTCCATGTACTTCTTGTGGTGAGGACTCCAAACCTGGACACAGTACTCCAAGTGGGATCTCAACAGAGAGAGCAAAGAACCAGAATCACCTTCCTCAACATACTGGTGACACCCCCAAGTCCTTCTCTGCAGGCTGCTCTTAATCATTTCATCCATCACCTTGTATTCATGCCAAGGATTGCACAGACCCAGGTGTAGGACCTTGCACTTGGCCTTGTTGAACCTTAGAAGGTTCACATGGGCCAACTTGTGAACCTTGTCTAATTCCCTGTGGATGCCAACCCATATCTCGGGTGTGTCAACTGCACCACTCAGATTGGTGTAATCTGCAAACTTGCTGAGGGTTCACTCAATCCCACAAAGAAGCATATAACCATAATATTAACAAGAGCAAACAACTACCTGACATAATAATAGCAGATAAGGGTCACAGAAATGTTGCAGTTATTGGGAAGTGTGTGATAATGTCAGAATAGTTACTTTATTTTTTTAATTAAATGAATGAAGGGAATCCCAGCCTCATAACAACTGTTTGTGATCTTGAAGAAACATGTGAAGATTTATGGTTAGTTGTCTGCAACTTCAGCTTGCATGCCCATGCTGCTTTTTCCAGATTAATAATTAATTTCTAGTCCTAAAATAGCTGAATACATCTTAAAATCCTATATGAATGTTCATATGTTCCCTGTTCTTAAATTTCAGTTATGAACAAACAATCTCTTTTAAATAAAAAATAGAGTACAGTACAAAAGCTGTTATATTGGACAACTAAGAAAAGAAACTGATGCCCAAACTTGTTGGAAAAATCTGAAGTAACCGTTTATAGTTAGATTCATAGATATTAGGGGTTGGAAGGGACCTCCCTGGGAGGGAGGTTTTGGAGTTTCCTTCTCTGGAGACATTCAAGACCCTCCCGGATGTGTTTCTGGGTGACTTGGTCTAGGTGATCCTGCTCTGGCAGGGGGGTTGGACTAGATGATCTTCTAGGTCCCTTCCAATCCCTAACATGCTGTGATTCTGTGAACTCTGGAAGATCTTTTATAGAAATCTAGTTATACATTACAGATTTGTAGGAAGAACAGATATGTCATATTTGATTCTGTTAAAAGGTTTATTAGGCACTAATGTTTTATTTCCTTGATGCAAAGTGGTGTTTAACTCCTGGAGCATTACTGTGGCAAGACTGGCCTCTTCTACCAGCATGGCCACAAAAAAAGAGGAAATTACTTCTTCCCAGGCCCTGTTCCTGTTGTGCAGCTTCTGCTCTAAATTTTCCACTGAAGCTGAAGGTATAGCTTGCCTTTAATGTGTGGAATTGTGTTGGAGAAAGTAAGAAGTTTTCCTTCAGAATTTTCTTCTAACAAACTTCCAGATGAAGTAACTGTGAATTGAAACATGCTAGACCTACAACCTGTATTCAGGAACCTGTGAAAACCCATCACAGCAAGTGTTGGTTGAAATTTGTCCTTTAAATCAGAACAAGAATTGCGTGTGTTCATGATCTTATGAGGAGGTGGGCTCCTAAGCTCTACTTTACATTTTATATTCCATCAGTACTATTTATTTGACTACTTGTCAGCGCTGTCTTATAAAGCCTGGCAGACTGGCATCAGAGTCCTGATCTTGTACTGTTCTAGCCCAAGTTCGGGTTTCAGGGTCTGTTGAAACCTTAGCACTGTTCACTTAGTTTGCTGGTTTTGGCAATTTGTGGAAAACAATGTTATGCATATTTAATTGCCTATGGAATAAATCTTTGCCTTGTTTGCAGGAACAGCTGTAACTGCTGGAAAATGCTTACAGTCCTGGATCAAATGGTATTGATTGTTTTAGGATTTCTGAGGCTAAATTTAGGGTGATTTTAGGCTTTCTTTTGTTCAGTAATGTGTAATGCAGCCCAACTTAGAATCTGTTAGTTTAAAGATGTGAGATAATTCAGCCCTTTTTTTCTTGGAAAGAACAAGAATTTTCTGAATTGTGAATTAATTGGTTGTTCATCTAGTAACATTTTTAAATATAACAAACAGAGAAGGCTACTTCACAGGAGATTAAACCATAGACTAATAAGCCACTGTTGGGAGTACACTTATAATTTTCCTTTTTTTAATGTCATACCATTGCACGTAATTAAGTTCTGTCCTATTTTATGATAAAGAAATCTGTTCTATTTGTTGTGGGTGTCTTTCTCCTTCAGATATTTGCAGAGTACTCTCATACTTCTTTGCTTATTGCTTTGTCAAGCAGTGATGCCAGTATTTAGCTTTTAATCTTGCCCAAAAATTCAGGGTGTTCAATCCCCTCATATTTTTTTATGTTCTTTTCAAAACTCCCCCAGATTTTCCCAGCTCTTCACAATGTTGCTATGGTAGTGAAGGGAGGTTGAATCTGGTAGTTCAAGAACCACCAGAACTGTGTTATGTTTGGAGTGTCACCTGCCACAGTACCCTGCTTAGGTAGGTCTATGTGGTAGTGGGCAGCTTGGCTGCCCTGACTCTGAGAATGTGTCTTTTATCGTGTTTTCCTCTGTCACCTCAGTCCATCATTAAGCTTCCAAGTTTCCTAGGTTCTTCCTTTTACTCAGCATGTAATTTAGAAACACATTAGGTTACATTTTTCCAGGGCAAATTTCTCTGTGATGGATTGTAATAATGTTTGTGGGGTTTCCATGTCCTCAGTGAAGGTGGCTGTCCCTAATATTGTGTTGCCTGCAGGTTTGGATGCAGCATCATGGCCTTGGGGAGGGTGCTGGCCTTCCACCTGTGGGTCTGGGCATGTCTCCATCATCTTACAGCTTCATGTCTTCCCAACTCAAAGAAAGGCACAATGAGCCTTTATAAAATGCCTCAAGATTAGCTTTTAAAAGATTCTACAGAGGTATGCTGTGCTATTCCTGCTTGCAGTCTGGGGCACAGTGCCAATGGTTTGGTCTTTATGGCCAAACTGACATTGAAGAAAAAAGGGGTTTGTGTGCTGTGCTTTTTTATTTGGATGCTTGCTTTTTCTCTGCCTGCCAGATTTACCTGAGGCCTCTCTAGTTAAAGAAATAGGTTGATTACAGAATGTAGAACAGCAGTCCCAGATTCCAAATCAGGAAGATGAAACAGCAAAAATTGGCTTCAGACCTTTCCAAGCCATTTGCAACTGGTTTGGTGGGTGGGAAAAGGCTGGTAGCTATTCTTATCCCTCCCTCCCCACTGCTTGGGCTGCATCATAATTGGAGATCTTGGGATCTCTACACTTCATTTTAACATTTCTTAGTCTTACTCTGACTCTGCAGTTCCAGACACAGGTCATCAGAGAAAGTCCTGCCTCCATGATGGAGAAACTGGTGTGCTTGCAGACTGGCACTGTTCTTTGCTCAGCACATTTCTTCTAGCTTCAGTGACCTTCAAGCTATATGCCACACTTCCAAATGCAATAACAGTGTTGTATAAATCAGATTTGTATTTTCAATGCATACGTCTTTATTACATGTACAACCTTCTGTTTTGCTCTGAACACTTGGTAAAGTCCATACAAGTCTTCATAATAACACAGATGACTGTTTCTTTTTCCCTTACACATGCATATTCAAACACACACATCTTTTATTAATTGCAGGGCCCCTTTCACTTCAGACTTGATAAGATAAATCCTACTAGAAAATTTTTGGCTACATAACACTGCTACATAAAATAAAGCCCTGTCTGATGCTGAGCTTTCTGCTGCTAACGTCAAATCCAGTGCTTACAACCCCCTCTCTGTTTTTCAACCCAGAAATTTCTCTCCATGCTGAACTAAATTTGAATATATTTGGCATGTTAAAGAAAAAGATCTATCACATTTCCAAGCTCTTGTAATACCAAGACAAATGCAGTTCTGTTTTCCTCAATTGTCAGTGCTTAATTAGAGAGGGTTTGCGACTGTAACTACAGAGGGCCAGATTTTGCCACTCATCTTCAGCACTGGAAGATAAAAATAATTTTTATATCCATGGAATTTGCATATCTTGTTACCACGTAATTTTCAGGATAATCTAACAACATCCAGTATTTCTGTGACCTTTGACAAACAGGATTTTTTTCATTTTAATAGTTTTTGTTTGGGAAAATATTTTAATCGTTCAAATTTATGTTTTATGGCAAACAAAACATTCTTTCCAGGTCCTCTTCTTCAGAAGTCTTTCTTTTTAAATAATATTTTTATCTTGGCAGCTATAAAAATTCTTCCTTTTAATCAGTATTTGTGTCCCAATGTATTTCTTGTGTCATTGCGTATTTTTGAGTCTAGGCAACATTGTTGCCCAACTGTCAGCCATATAATAAAGCATAAATACAAGCTCTTGCAGGATCACACCCTCTAATAAAAAAACTCTGTGTATCCTAAATTATCAATAAAGACTATTAAACAGGCTGGATGTGAGCCAAAGTATAGTCAAAAGTTGATTGCACTCTGACATTTCTAGCACAGCTACTTTTGGGCCAGCATGGGCCTTGGACTGTTTCTAATCTGCAGTTTGTTGTGGCAACTTTGTTTTGCAGGGTAATAATTACATCCTAGGACATGAGTCATCTCCTATCTATATGATCAATCTCTACCTCACTTTATTTACTGATAGAGAACAAAAGTTCTTACATGGAGGTCAGTCTTTCATTTTCTCATCACTGCTTGGCAGGGCAGTGAGTGACAGAGTTAATGGCTTTTGAGGGTTAACAGCATTGAGCCCTGGGGTTCAGTGTTTGCAGACTTACAGGTAATTTTAAAAGAGAATCTCATCTTTGAGAAAGATAGTAAAAAGAACAAACAAACCCTTAAACTTGAGAAAATGGTTTAGAAATAATGAAGTTAATTTTTCAACTTCTGTAAGGCAGCGTAAAACAACCACCTTTGGGCCACAGAAATTTATCTCACACTAAGGTCTGGCCAATAAACTTGAAACAAGAAAATACTTGAAAGAACCTACACATATGAGGACAGATAGTTTGACTGCTCCATGTGGTTTGCATGGTGTGCTGAAAAGGCTACTAGTGATGGAAGTAGTCTGCCGAGCACTGCTTTCTCTAGAAGTAAACAGAAATGGGGAATATTATGTAGATATGGGTACCTAAACCAAACAGAAAACAATGTATGTTTTTATAGATGAAGTGAAACTTTTGCACTTGACTGGAAGTAAGATCCTTATGTCAAAATATCCATTGTACTACATGACTGTATAAGTCTAAGCTGCTTGTCCTCTAGACAGTCATGATGAACACAATGTCTTAAACTCTTATGCTTAGTGAAGAGCATGGATATATCAGTCATGTTATTATTCAGGACTTCCACCTCTTTTCTGCATACACATGAGTTTATATATTAAAAAAAAATACATTATTAAGCTCTGAAGGGGAAAACTAAACTAAACAAAAACTACCCAGTCAGGGCATATAATATAAGGCAGCAGAAAACAGCACACTCTACTCCCCATATGCGTAATATATCTCCATCAGAAATAGGTGAAAGCAAACCTTCTGCTTCCCCACCGCAGCAGCAACTTTGTGTGCTGGCATTGCTAGCTCAGTCCAGTTCACTTATATTTTCCAGGTGCATTAAGTAATAGATTAAAAGCAGAGGAAATTCTTGTAATGCCAGCAGCTGAAATCTGGAGAACTGCATGTCTGCTGGTCTTCTGGTGGTGCAGTGGCTGACCAGGAGCGTTTGTCATCCTGAAAAAGATGGATAATGTGGCCAGGAGGGCTGTATTAATACCATCAGTAAAAACTCAACGGACTGTAGGTTTAGCACATTAAAAATGATGTCTGGTGTTCAGGAAAGATTCAAGAGTTTTTGAACTACAGAGCAAAGTCTTTATGCCAGAATGTGCAAGAGCTCTCTCCCCCCGTTTTATCCCCATAAGCCTGCACTTCTGATGAAGGTGGGTAGCCCAAAATCCTGACCTGTTTCAGAACAACACTGTGAGGCCATGATGGCATGGGTTTGGTACCACCTTGACATCTTCATAAATGGGGTATGAAGCTACCTCCTGGAGTTTTTATTGATACTGATGTCACACCCAAGTAGTTAAAACTGACTGGCTATGCCTGTTTTCTGCAGACTACTCATCTTTGGTTTCCAGAAAAGCCGCTTGTGCCCACTGACCTCGCTCTCTTTGAAGCACAATCCTGTCTTGCACCTATGGGAATGTGGTGAAGACATAAAGATGAGGCCCCACCTCTGCCCATGGTCTCCTGGGAGGTGGTGATTTGTGATGGTGTGGTATCCTTGTGGTGATTTAGGGTGGTGTGTGTTATCCCCTTAGCATGGGGATAACACTTCACGCTGTGCCCTGAAGGAGATCTCTGTGTGTGCAGGCATAAATTAATCTGCATGCTTGTACCACCATGTAACCTTGAAGATTAGTTTCATGTTTTTCTTTTTTTCTCAGCCCAGGCTCTTAGCATGAGTTCCTTTCTGAGTCCACATGTGCCATCAAATAGAGTTTATGGGTTGCACTTTTTTCTCCATTTACATTCTTCTAAACAAAAACTTATTTTTCTCTCCTGCCTCTGCTTCTGACCTCTAGTAATCCCAGCATATTTCTCTGTAATAAATGGTGTTTGCAACTTTTTTTTTTTTTCCCAGCTTCAACTACTTTGACATTTTCGAGGTCATTAGTGTAAAACTGAAATAAACTACTCTCTTGATTTTCATTGTTTGAAAAATATTTAGCCTATTATAATTCTACAACCATCATTAGTCTATTTGGTTATGCTTGTATTTAGTCAGAATTTAAATAAGATGTATCACACTAATTCTATTCTGACCCAGTACATACCTTCCTGGTCCTGAGGTTGTAGTCTCATGTTTAGAAGGATTTCCCAGGTTGGCTTTTGGTAAATTAACTCAAAAACTGTGATAACATGGTTTAGCCAGATTGTTCACATAAACATGGACAATGTAAGTTGTTTTCTTTATAACTAGTCTTCATTAACAGTGTTACTTATAATTTATATTTTTAAGAGTAATATATATAAGAAATGAGAAATGTGACTGTTCCTAAGGTACTTGTATTTAGATTTACCAGCAATTTAATAGCATTTATGGGGCTGAAAATCCAGTCTGAATAGTGTTGGGTTTCTTCCTTACTCTACCTGAAATTCAAGTTAAAAGAAATTCCCTATAAGCAGTATCCCATACTATTTGTTATAAATCAATTGCTTTTAATACCATTAAAAACCTGGAAAAGCTAAGAGAAGACAGTTCTTGCATTCTTGAGATTTTTTTTCTTGCTACTTTTATTATTATTGTCATCATATTAGAAAGTCTTAAAAACAGTCCTTTTTTGTTGTCTAGAAAACCCGATGTCTTCTAGGCAAAGCGGGCTGGTGAAAAAAATTGTTTTGCTTTGCATTATCTGTGAAATGTATGCAACATACTTGCTGCAGAATTAAATGGCATCCAGTGGAAGAGAACTCAAAAACAAATGGATCCTTCACAAAAATCAATAATCTAGGATTGCTGCTAGGACAGCTAATGTACTGGTACCATTTTACATCGTGTCCTCAGCTTTGGAATTAAATTTGTTAGCTGCAGTAGAGTTTTTCATTATTATTGTTATTCCTTCCATGATTCTCCTAAATCACAACTGAACATGTGAGCATGCATGTCACAACACTTAGCAGATCCTCCTAGTAGAACAGAAAATTTGGAATATTAAATGAAACTAATCTGTTTTTGTTAATTATAATTTTCATTATAGAGCGTGGTTAAATCTAGAAAAAACAGGTAGAAATCCAAGCAGAAAGAAGACAGAAAATGAATAGCTAGCTCCTAGGAGGTATTTTTTCATTAATATTTTTCCTTCTACCCTTAGTGCTTGGGCCTCTCAGTACATTCCCATTTGGTATGAGTCATACCAAGAAGGAGGATCTGAAATAACCAGCTATCTCTGCCTTCTGTTAACTCTGAAAGGCTTTTTTGCCCACCTGGACACTGCTGAGAAAAATGAAGCATCAGCTTTTTCAGTTTTGCTCCAGGCAGATTCACCTCTTACCACAGAGGCTGCTTCCAAAAACCTGCCAGTCAGCATGGCAGAAGTTTGTCAAAGTCCTCTCAAGGGCATTGGACTTTGACCTGGGGGTGGATTTTTAGCTCCTATGATCACTCCTCCAAAGCTTTTTTCCTCCTGACAGTTCTCTGACACCATTTTGTTGTGCAGCATCTCACCGATTAGGAGCCCTCTTGATGTGTGCAAACATCAGCCAGCATGTGGCACCATAGGGCAACAAGCTCTGCAAAGTGGGCAAGCTCTGTGGCCCAGCTTTGCTTAGACACTGAACCAAGGTGAGCAAGGAGCTCAATTGCCTTCAGCACCCTCCACTGTCACTTTAAAGAGATGGGCACTGCAGTCCATAAGGCACGAAGAGTCACTGTTGAAAGCAGGTCTCCTTTTGTTTAACAATCTAAAGGGAGGAGCTGCAGTCTAAGCTTAACACTCTGAGCTTGCATCTCTGGATAGAGGTAAAGTGGGTCAGGTCTCACATGGAAATGGTGAATACAGTGACAGTCTATAGTATCAATGGCAGGAGAGTGGCCAGGGCAACTGTGTGGCCATTAGTATGGCCTAAAAATCTCACTGGGAGATTGTCAGCAGCAAAGGTGGTGAAAGATACAGGAAACTAGAAAAAAAAAAAAGTACATGTCTTTATCAAAGGAGCTTATGCCCTGGAGGATAGTCTAGAGAGGAAGGAAATGCTGTGTGGCAAATCTAATTGAACTTCAGAGGAGCATCTTGTCTAGTCACATGCAGGAAATGATCATGCTGGAGGAGATGGCCATTAATAAAAGCCACGAGACAGTCAAAGGGGAGACAATGTGCTGTAATGCAAAAGTGAGTATCCAGCCAGGGAGTGGTTGCTAATGGGTTTTCCAAGGGGATGATCTCATGATCAGTTTTATTTTCTTTTTTATTTTTTTTAATTTTTAGGAACCAGAGCACAGCCTGTCAGAGTAACATTTTAATGGCCTTTGCAGTACATACAGAGCTGAAGTGCATTGCTCATGAATAGGAAAATCAGAGTATCAGAGAGGATAACTGGGTGACCTTGAGCACAGGAGAGTTGATTTACAGTGAAATTTGACAGCCCAAAAAGAGCAGAAGTAACTAATGTAGACATTCATAACAAAAACATTTGCTGTTAAATGTAATCTTACTGGTTAGCAAAGAGGGGAGAATACAATTTCTGGGTGTACTAGGCATAGGACAAATTATGCAATTCTGGACTTCTCTGTACAGTTTTGGTCCCCATAGCAAGTAGCAACCACATCTTTCTTGGACTGTGTTCAGGGAACAGCTACAGGACAATCAGGCAAAAGAGGACATTTCTTACTGAGGTCCAAGACAACTTGGCTTGGCTAGTGTAATAAAACGGATGCTGAGAGGAGATAAAACATCTCTTCAGAAGTACTACAGGAACCAAATTCCAGAGAGGAAGGACAAAGCTGGCAGTTACATAAGTGCAGTAAAGATACATTTAACTTGGAAACAGTCAACCTGTCTGAGGGTTTCAGAAGTGATGACCTGGAAGAGCCTTTCAAGTTTTGTGTCCTATTGTTTAACTGAAGAAGTAAAATTTGTCTATCAGGTAAAAATGGCGAAGAATGTATTGCAGAGTATTTAGAATTAATGATGTTTTATATTTTGTTCACAATTGTTTAATTGCAGTATGCACCCGAGTAGCTAGCTATTAGCAAATGAAAACCCTTGCACATGGAGATAAAAGAACAGGCTCTGTGATAAATGCAAAAATTAAAGGTAATACACAATTTACACAGCATGACAGTGAAGTCCTGTGAATCAGAGTGCTCATGGGCAGTGTAGTATTAGATGACATCTGATTTTTCAAAGGTATAGCTATTGTCTTATTTGAGCAAATTTTATCCAGCCTTTTAGAGAGGTAATTTAAATGTCAGTGTCACTCTTATGATATGCACACAACAATGCCTAATTTCAAAACTAGGTGAAGAATAAAGAGAAGTATTGCCCAAAAAAACCTCTTACTAGATATATTTTTTCTACTTCAATTTTACTTTGTTATTTCATAAATAAATGTATCAAACTGCAGTTAACCTAAAACATTATTGCATCTTTAAACTTTTGAAATATTAAGTATTTTATTCTTCCCATTCGGTTATAGCTAGTAAATGTGATTTTATATGTTATTTTACACTAGTATTAACTTAGTCATAACTTATACAGTTGTAGATACTGATATGTAGTGGTAACTGGGCTTCAGAACTTTTTTTAAAGGGCAAGAATCATACTAACACATTTGGGATCAGACACTGGTGGCTGTGTGAACTTTTTTTACTGTCTTCAAAGTAGCGGTGTGATGGATGGCCTGCCTTTATGGGACTACACTAAAAAGCTGGGAAAGAAAATTTAGTATGGTTGAAGTTAGTTGCTCACTTTATATCTGTCCTGTAATTGTTGCTATCAGTGATAAAATCTGCTCATACTTTTCCAGTCTGAATACTACTGCATTCAGATTACAGCCACCTGATTTTGTTCAATGTTGCACTACTGGATAAAAGAGCTTGTTGAGATTGGTAAAGAGCTCTTGTAGCTAACTACAGGATATTAACTGGAGAGACAATGTTAGGTTACCCCCAACCTAAGAAAGACATAATCTTCCATTTAGTGTTTCATTGCAAGGCATGATTTCCTGATGATGAATAATTGCTGTTACACATTTTCCAAATTCAACATCTTTTACTGTAAAACCAGATCACCAGAACTGAGCTGAGCAGTGGCTTGGCTATTAATGTATGTAACAAAAATGCAGTCTCTGTTTCCTAGTGAGTAGCCTGCTTTAGGAAGATAGGTATCTTTCATCATCATTTGGAGAAGTGGTAATAAATATCATTCTGATATGAAAATGAAACCTAGAAATGTGATGGTTTCAAAGTATGGTAAAAAAAAAAAAAGGTATTTTTCAAATATTTCAAAGTGTACATCTCTATGCTTTTATTAATCTTTAAGAATATAAATTAGAACATACAAAAATGATGCATGAGAAATTATTAATCAACAAAGCATACAAACTTGGATATTTATCACAGCATTTTTTTTAATGGAACTGTAACTTAAAGAAAGCCTTATACTTAACAGTGTTTCTGTTACACAGTATGTTCTGAGTTTGGGGTTTATTTGCTTGAAATACCTGGTGCTTTGAATATAAAATGTAATATTCATAAATACATTGACCTGATAAAATTTTGACAATATCGCTTGTTACAGGGAAAAAAAAAGAAAGACCTTATTTCCAGATTATTGTACTTTATTATTACTAGCTACAAGTTTATCTGCTTATCAGTTATTTGTCTGCAAACAGCTCTGAATGCAATAGATGGATGTTGACTGTTGTACAAAAATAGCCACCTTTGAGTTATACAGAATACACAGAATTATACACAGAATTATTTTTGAGGCTGGAATAGATCTTTGAGATCATCAAGTCCAGCCCAAGACCTGACACCACGACACCCAGCTAGACCATGTCACTAAGTGCCACATCCAATCTATCCTTAAACACCACTAGGGATGGTAACTCCACCACCTCCCTGGGCAGGCCAATCCAGTGCCTAATGACCCTTTCCATAAGGAAGTGCTTCCTCATATCTAACTTAATACCTAACCCTGGTGCAGCTTCAGGCCATGCCCTCTTGTTCTGTCACTGGTTACCTGAAAGAAGAATCCATCCCCTGCCTGCCTACAACTATGTTAGTTGTAGAGAGTGATGAGGTTTCCCCTGAGTCTCCTCTTCTTCAGGCTGAACAGCTCCAAATCCCTCAGCCTCTCCTCATAAGACTTTCCCTCCAGTCCCTTCGCCAGTCTTGTTGCTCTCCTCTGGACCCGCTCCAGCACCTCAATATCCTTCTTGAAGTGCAGAGCCCAGAACTGCACACAGTATTTGAGGTGAAGCCTCACCAGTGCCAGATACAGGAGAAGAATACATCCCTAGTCCTGCTGACCACACTATTCCTGATACAAGCCAAGATCCCATTGGCCTTCCATGCCACTTTGGCACACTGATGGCTCATCTTCAGCTGGTTGGTTTCCTTTTATCAATTCCTCTAAAAGTTTAAAAAACTTTTTAATTTCTTAAAAAGTTTCTTTTTATTAATTTCCAAGTTAGGATCATTCCAACTCTTTTTCTTAAAGTTGTTATTTACCATAGGTTTTTCTTACAGACCTTCCACTGTCCTAGTCACAGAATAACAAAATGTAAGGGGTTGGAAGGGACCTCCAGAGATCATCTAGTCCACTCCCCTGCTAAAACAGGTCCACGTAGACCAGGTTGCACAGTATCCAGGTGGGTTTTGAAAGTCTCCAGAGAAAGGGATTTCACAAACTCCCTGGGTAGGCTGTTCCAGTGCTCTGCCACACTCACAGTAAAGGAATTTTTCCTGATGTTTAGGTGGAACTTCCTCTGTTCCAGATTGTGCCTGTTGCACTTTGTCCTATTGCTGGGCACCACTAGAAAGAGTCTGGCCCCATCCTCTTGACATCCACCCATTAGATATTTATAAGCCTTGATAAGATCCCCTCTGAACCTTCTTTTTTTTTTCCAGGCAAAACAGATGCGCGTCTCTCAGCCTTTCCTCATAAGACAGATGCTCCAGTTCCTTAATAATCTTTTTAGACTCTCCAGTATTTTCCTGTCTCTCTTGAACTGGGCACAATACTCCAGATATTGTCTCACTAGGTCAAATGAAAGTGGGAGAAGAACCTCTTTGGACCTGCTGGTCACACTCACTGCACCCCAAGATATCATTAGCCCTCTTGGCTACAAAGGAATATTTCCACCTCATGTTAACTTGTTATCCACTGGGACTCACAGGTGCTTCTCCATAGAGCTTCTTTCCATCAGATCAACCCCTAACCTGTACTAGTACATGGTATTATTCCTCCTGAGGTGCGTGACTCTACACTTTTTCTTGTTGAACTTCATTAGGCTCCCCTCCAGCCTGTCCAGGTCTCACTGAATGGCAGCACAGACTTCTGGTCTATCAGCCATTCTTCCCAGTGTTTCATTATCAGCAGACTTGCTGAAGGTACAATCTATCCCTTCATCCAGGTCACTGATGACTATGTTGAACAAGACTGGACCCAGTACTGACCCCTGTTCCTCAAACAGTGCTAGCTACAGACCTCCAGCTAGACTTCACCACTAATCGCAACCCTCTGAGCTCTGTTTCTCATCTAACACACATTTTCCAAGCTTATCTATGAGGATGTCAAAATCTTGTCAAGGTACATAATATGCACTGCTCTCCCCTCATCTACCCAG
This sequence comes from Corythornis vintsioides, assembly GCA_025447755.1. Classification (NCBI taxonomy): domain Eukaryota; kingdom Metazoa; phylum Chordata; class Aves; order Coraciiformes; family Alcedinidae; genus Corythornis; species Corythornis vintsioides. Next base: position 74,323 of record JAOEGS010016023.1, on the reverse strand, counting down.
ACAGTCACACAATCACAGAAGTCTATCAGAAGAGCCAAACATTATTTCCTTGGTGAATCCATGCAAGCTACTCCTGGTAATCTTTTATTCCACATAGTCCCAATTTCTTACATTCCAGTGAGAGATTCCAACATCTTTGTTGTTTCTGCACTGGACCTCTGTGAACATGTTCCATTTCATATCTGATTTAGTATTGTAGAATATGCTTTGTGCCTCATTACATCCCATAGCCATGTTCTTCTGCAAATTTCTAGAATCACAGAATCACAGAATGTTAGGGGTTGGAAGGGACATGGAAGATCATCTAGTCCAACCCCCATGCCAGAGCAGGATCACCTAAAACAAGTCACCTAGGAACAGATCCAGGTGGGTCTTGAATGTCTCCAGAGAAGGAGACTCCACAACCTCCCTGGGCAGCCCATTCCAGAG
>JAOEGS010016023.1:63130-73794 GCA_025447755.1 Corythornis vintsioides | reverse complement strand
TCCAGGCTAAAGAGCCCCAGCTCTCTCAGCCTCTCCTCAGCAGGGAGATGCTCCACTCCATCATCTTGGTGGCCCTGCGCTGGACTCTCTCCGGTAGCTCTTTGTCCCTCTAAACTGCTTCTCTTTTATATAGTTTATGATGTTTAAATACTATAAATGAGGTCACCCCCAACACAGCCCAACACTTTTATTTTTTTTGTATTACTTATCATTAGTTTGTTGCTTCTTCTTTTTCATGTTTACTTTCCCCAAGAACATGCCTGCATTTTACATTTCCTTCCTCACTGATTTTCCATTCCCATGACGAGTTTACAGCAAAGAAGGCTTCTCCTTCAGGAGCAGATCTTATTAAGCTGGCAGACCCTAAACATCAGTCCAGGATAGTCTGGGCTTTTCTTAACCACAGGTATTTGGTGAACTCACTCCCTGAAGCAGAGATCATTACCTCAGCTTTTTGCAAATAAACAATCTTTTACCAAACATACCCCAGTCACTCTGGAGACCTGAAGATTAGGAAAAAGCCTTTAAAAAAGGATGTTTTAGAGATATGAAGATACTTCTTTTCTCTTGAGAGAGGTACTAGTGTATTGTACCTGTCTCTATGGTGGTTATTGTTTCATGATCCCAGGCATGATACCTCATAGATGGCAAGCACCAATATGACTAAAGACTGGCCTATAGTTTGAAAAATAAGAATTACTGAAATGTTCTAAATTGCTTCTTCCTTTTAATTTGAGGATTAGGCAGTAATTCAGAATGTCTGGGAGGACTCACATGTTTTACTGTATTTGTGGTATAGCAGAGTGAGTCACGGACAACATGCTTCTCTAACTGGTGAGGTTTCCAGCCTCATCCCCAGTATCTTCATGATGCCTCCCTGTTACTACTGACCTTCCAAACGCCATGGCTTGAGCCTGGCAGAGCCTGTGCTGCTGCAGGTTATGGACTCCTAGGCTACAAACTGTCTTCTTCAGCAACCAATGTGATCTGGATCTGCAGTTTCATATATCCTTGATAACAATGATTTTGTGTCATGATTTCCACTTGTGAAAGTCTTATGTGAAACAAAGGGTATTCCCTGTGACTCCTTGTCACTTACTGGAGATCAGTGGTGGGTGACAGGCTATAGACAAAATGTCTGCAAAGGAGAGAGTAGCTTATCTTTGTCTGAAACAGAGCCAAGAACAATACATCAATGTCCATACATATTTTAAAGATTGACTCGGGATTTGTCCTGTTGAGGTGTAATTTTAGAATTTGAGATATATTAGTAATTTTTCTTCAATAAAAGTAGCTGCTGTCAAACGGTGATTGGTAGGCCTATTGCTTTGCCTGTAGTTTTGCTGCTTATAGAGCAGTTAATTCAATGTTTTGCTAAACTCTCATGTAAAGTTACTATTACACACATGTGAAAAATAAGAGCACTGCTGTCAGGGTGATGTAGTCAAATTATTACTATCATCTTTTTCCATCATTCAGTTAAAAAAACCCATATTTATTTTGTTTGTTTTTATGTTTTAACTAGGAGTATTAATGTTGGGGGTTTTTTAAGTAATGAAGAAAACAGCCAGGTAATCATATGCAGATTCACATAAATAAGGTAATATGAATTTAATAGATTGCACTGAAAATAGATCTGGCTTGCTTTCAGATTCTGCTAAGGACAATGGTAAGAAAGGAGAGGGTTTTGTAATTAGAATCACTTTGGTGTTACTACTTGAAATAGCTGCAAGCAGAAGCCATAGATAACCATAATCTTCAAACTGTAGAGGTTGAAAGCTCTGAGAAGTCAAGAATTACTGCAGCTGTCTTGAGTGATGGTGGAACAAAGCCATATAGTTGTGAATAGTTTATGCAGATGAAATAAAATCACAGTCAAAATTTGCAATCACTGAGTTTCAGATCCAAGAGCAGGCGGTACACATTACTATATCGGGGTTTTGGAGGGGTTCACTGGCACCAACCATCTCAAAGAATCAGATTAAATAAATAGTTCTGATACCTACAATTAGGTAAGGGGACCATCACTTCAATCACAAAATTATTCCTTTTCTACAGACATTCAATGAGACAAATTGTTCCTGTTTTTAAAATAGTGCCTCAGAACTCAATGCCACTTTTTTTCTGGAAATGCTAAATGGAAGCTAATGACAGAGGAAATGATTTCCCAGTTTTGCAACTAGCAACTATTACCAGAGGATCCATGAGCTTTTCTAATCTATTTTTGTGTACTTTAAATCATGGCTTGTAAAGAACTGGGCAACCAGATGTCTAGAGAATGTTGCCAAGCAGCCCACTGCTCCTGAATTATTTATGACCTGATCATAGTATTTGAACATCTCTTTTCTGTTTATTAAAAAAAAAAGAAAAATCTGCATAAAATATTTCACCAATACTGTTTTACTTCAGTATTCCTATAAGAAAATAGCCACTTTATAATTAACATTTTAATAACCCTGCAGTTTAAGTGGTCATATAGTGACATTATAGTGTGATAGGGTTTCTTCTACTGATCTTAAGTAATGAACAAATCACTACAAATTTGAGAGAAAGGAACACTTTAAGGAAGAACGAACATTAACAATATTGTATAAACAATATTGTGACTTTTGAGACATTTGGAGATTTCTCTGTAGCAAATGAAAAACTTCAAAATGCCATGTATATTTAGTCTGGATCTGAAAGCAGCTCTGTATCTTATTGACTAAAGGAGAATTTTATTGATGAATCAGCAGATTATGTGATCAATTTTCTCATTTCTATTCATATGAAATAATTGAAAATTTGCATATGCATATGGTCCGATGCAGAAATGACTCTAGAGAGCATCAGCCAAGCACCTACACTTCCATTTTCCCTTTTAGTGGCCAACCTCAAAAATGCTTAGCAGTTGCTGAGTCAGTGTGTAAAATGGTGAGCTCTGCATCCTGTTATAGGCAATGGAGAGAAAAAATAATCATTTTTAGGATACAATATAATCCCAAATTAAGCTTTTAAAATAGCTAAGATCTATAAAAATGCACTATAAAAATGCTATTTTTAGTTTATTGTAAAGGGAAACAAGAGCAACTAATTTAGATGTTTGCTTTCTAGGTGTCCAGAGGTAGATGCGATGAATCCCATCCCTGTTCTAAATTTAATGACAAAAGCCCAGAGGTTTTGTGAGATGACACTTCTAATACGAATGTACTGTGACTGTTTTTTTGATGTAAAACACATAGTGCCGTTCAGTGCTCTGAACAGATAAGTCCTGTTCAGCACAAGCACCAAAAGCAGTATAGTTATGTTAGGACTACATTTCAAATGAATTAGATTACCCTGTTTTTCACCTTGGCTAAGTAGTAGGTATTGATATGTCCACATTGTTTGGGGAACAGCATTAATACTGATTGTAGACATACAGAGGTGGTGTTTAATGTTTATGTTGGAAGATTAATTGAATGTCCTTGAGCAGATTAGGTCCTGCTCTACAAAGCAGCATAAATCATATTATAATTAATAATAGTAATAATAATACCTATTCTTGCCTCAGAAAGCTCACAATGAGTTTACAAACAACAAAAAGGGAGGAACTTGAATGGAAGTAGCATTATTTAGGCATGACACATGGCAAGGCCTCTTGCATTAAAGAAGATTGAAAAAGGTGGCAGATGTTCCATGCCTACATATTTCTAAGGTTCTGCAATTAACTTACGACATTGTCTTAATGGTGACTTTTCCTGTGGTTTTCCCCCTTAGGATGATTTCCAGCATGCAGCCTCAGAAACCAACTGGGAGTCAGTCACAAGCTCTGTCTCAGTAAGTAATTTGTTGCTATTTTGCCTATGGGTGGATTGAATCCAACTCACTAAAATGGCACCTGCACACAGAAACCATGTATTCATCTTTGGCAGAGGATGAGTTTATCCAACTCATTCTAGAGTCAACTACTATGTTTTTAAGGAGAAAAGATTCAGGATATGCCATCAGCTGTTGTAACTATATGAGATAGCCATTGAAAAACATTTATTGCTTTCAAACTCATCCTGCCAAGATGAAAATGCAAGATCTAACCTCCTTGCAACTTTCAATTGTAAAATGTCTTGACCTAAATAGAAGAGGCTGTCAAGAAAATGGATCTAGCTCTTTGTTGTCAATACCGAGGGGTTTTTTAAAGTGTTTGTAATAAAATAGTATATGTGAAGTTTCCATATGCAGTAGTGAAATGCAACTGGGGGTGAAAAAAAAAGAGGAAAACATGTAATCCAATATAAAAATCTATTTTGAATTTCATTTCATTTGATTTGTATCATTATCCAAAAATCTTATCACCTCTTTTGTTGCCCAAGTTAAGCTAAATGCTGGGGAATAGCAATGTAGCGTCAGAATTTGTAATATGGGCAGTCATCTTATATGTGCTCTGCTGGCTGGACAGCACCATGTCACAGTGCTTGTATACTCCTCTTAAAACACAAGAGACAATGAGGATAAGCACTCAAAGCTGACTTGAGGCCAGTGCTTATCGCATTCCTGGAAGAGTGTTTAGTGATGGCAGCCAGGATTTGACATTAGAGGAGCAGTAAATAAAATATGAAAAAAAAAATATACCGATTAGTGTCTAAGCCAGGTACAGAGTAGAGAGAAAGTTCTATATTGACAAAATTAGAAGATATTAAGCCAGTCTCACTCTTGTTTACCCTTGAGTTTTCAAATGACACTTGCCCTTCATGATACTATGCATTGATGGCCTTGAACTATTTTTGTTGAAAGTCCTGAGTAATAATGTTAGCAGGGTTGAGATCTACTGGATGGTCCAACCAGAAGATGCTAAATAATTGGTTTTTTTATTAAATTATGTTAGACTGGCGTTTGAAAATGTAAGCCTAGGGCTCCCTCATCAGGTAACTATGAAAATGAGATCAAGAATATGGTAAACACCATGTTAGCTGTCCTCCTTAACATAAGGTGTACAGTACACCAAACAATAATTGTAGTATTCTTTTCATATTGGAAAAAAAAAAAAAAGTGTGGCTTTCTTTCATATCTATTTGTTTCTCAAAAGTTGTTGTGAATATGTTACAGGTAGGGAATTTCAGTACAAATACGACAGGTAGCCAACTGATACCCAAGGTCACATGGAAGCCTACAGCTAAACCAGAAGCAGAACCTGAGTTTCATTGGGTTTCCTATGCCATCCCCTGTCTAATAAAACATACATTCTTGCATTGGGGCATGCACTGCACCCATTAGCCCTTTCTTATCCTCAGGGGAAGTAAGGTAGAGAGGTTGAGCAATTTTTCTCAAAGGCACCAAGACAAAAGTCTAAGGACATACAAATTCTTCAGGATAGGAAGGATCAGGGATTCTGCTGTGGTTCTGAAGGGCAGAAGGACAAACTCAGCCAGTTGACATCAAGCTGACATACAGTTATCAGGGTAGATCTAACTTTCGTCCCTCAAACACATAGGCAACCTAAAGACTCTTTTTAGGATCTGAATAAAATACAGCTCTGAAAATGAGAATCCAAGGTTATAACACAGAATTGTATTTTGTTGGGTTTTTGTTTGGTTGGTTTACTTTTTTTTTCTAAGTCTAGAACTATTATTCCTAACCTTAACCCACCATGGTAAATACAGGGGGGAAAAAAAAACAAACCAAAAGGAAAGCAAAATATCACTCCTTATTATCTGAGTTTCCATTATTTGTGAATTAATGGTATGACCAACAGCTGTGATGCACATTGAATTGCCTGTCAGCTTCACAATACAGATAGAAAATGAAAAAGAATGGAGGAACATAAATTAAGGGTAAGAGCACTGACACAGAAAGATACCTTTGTGTCCCATGAAATTAAAAATGTGTTCAGTGCTTTAAGAAACAGAGAAAAGGTACATAATGTGGAAAATATTTGTTCTTCATTGTTTCTTGAATTTCACTCTTCCTCTTGCCCTCTCATTGGATACAATCTCAGAAGGCAGATTATGAAGAGAACAAACCCTTCTAAAGTGAGTGCCTCACTCATGACAGGACAAAAGAAAGGCAGTTGGATTGGCAGCTTTGAAGTTGCTTTTGGGCCTGTCATGTTGTTGCTGCCAGTAGGTTATCTGAGCTGTTGAAATTGCTCTTGGCTTGGTTGTCACTGGGTGTGGACGAAGTTGCACAAATCTCTTGAGTGGGGAATCCCTGATGACTGTATGAGTTTGAAATGCCCTGCAAATTCATAGCCTGACTTGTGATCCTTCAATGAAATGCTCAGTTGAACACATGAAAAAAAAGTTGTCATCTAAGTCACACACATATGGTCTGATTTTTATGCTGCTGTTTCTTCAGCATCCTTACACCTTCTTCATCACTTTTCAAAGGTAGTAGGGGACTGATGTTTCCCAGTTGGGCTGCAGTCACAGGTGAGCCATAAGAGCTACTGAGCTCTCCCCAGTAAGCAAGTATCATCTTGGTATATTTTTCTTTGGTAACCTGAAAGACTGTGTTAGCATGCTGTGTGACGCCTACCCACAGCATAATCTCTCCTGCAGCATTGTTTTAGATAACAGCACTGGGTTCACTTTGCTGGAATGAGCTTTTCATTCCCATCTCTCTGACAGTGTCTATTCCAAGCCACTTAGAAGTCAGGGAAGATGCTTTGAGATATGCCTTAATTTTTACTGGGTCGTGATTTTTTACTGCCATCTGCACTGTGTCATGTTCAGCACTGTATTGTAGAGGCATTGAAGTCACAAGTAGGTCCTCTGAAACTTCTTGTGCTGTTGGTGATAAGCAGTAAAACAAAGCTGTCCTTCCTTGATGACACTATTGTAATGTTTTGAACTTCTTCTCTTTCTTGATTTTAATAATTTCAACTGTCCATGCTTTCAAATAACATATGCAGTAAAATATCGAGTGTTTCTTTTGTAATATAACTTTACATGAAAGACAAATGTTTTCTAAGACATATATATGTTAGAAGTGGATTAGTAATTACTCAAATTAATTGACCTTACCATTACCACCCAGCTGAGTGAAGTTAATCACAAATAGTTTAACATATCCATTTATGTGGGAGATCATGAAAAAAAATTATTTTGGGGAGCCATTCATTTTAAATGGTTTATTTCTGCTACATTACTTCAGATCTGGACTTTCATGAGCAAATACGGTTTCTAGGGTTTTCCCCATAATATTTTAACTTTAAAGACCAAAATCCAAACAACTCTTGTGCTGTATTATGCTACTTGTTGGACAAAATCAAGTATTTTGTTTGTGGTCCTTCAGAAAGTAATAAATCTACATTAATAGTTGTTCTTTAACAGATTTTACATGTCCTATTAGGCTTTGTGCTTAGACAAGGGAAGAAGTTATATCAGGGAGGTGAATATTGTTCTAAATAATTATTATTAAAAATGCTTCAAGTCCTCTCCAGTAAAAACTAAATCACTGCAATCTTTCTGTTAAAGTCAAGTTGTGCCACAGGTTCAGTGGGAACCAGGCACACTCAGAGAAGGGTACTTGGCCTTTCCTGGTGGAAAATAATAATCAATCTGGTACTATAATTGTGAGCTATCACTATGTTGATAAACCCAATATTCATTGTTAAATTGTCCAAATATCGTGGATTTTTTCTCATTTGCTTAGTAACTTGTATTTTTGGTAAAAGGTAAAAAAAATTTTTGGTAAAATAAATGTAAAAAAACATTATTATACCTGTGTATTTGTACACACCATTATCCCCTTTGAGGTGTGGGTTTTCATGTTGATAGTCCAGCAATAGCAGTGCTTCCACTCTCTGCATCTCCTCTGGGATTCACTTGGGAGAACCTTGGTGTCTCTTGTCCTTGCAAAAAGAAAACAGGCTTAAAAAAGCTGGCCCAGCTAAGGACTTGAAAAGATGGCCCATAGTAGTTGTTTCAGTCAATAATGAGACCAATTTTTCAGTAACTGTTTGAATTGTTTTAAGTGGTGCTGTAATTTTTTGCAAGTACACTGAGATGTATGTCACTCTTAGGGGGTATCCTCTCCCTCTCCATCAGTGACTGACTCTACACTCACGGCAGAAGCACTGGATCAGACCATTGCTGCATTCGACACAGTGGAGGATCTACTCAAACACTTTAACCCGGACTCCTGGCAAGAAGATCTTAAGAATTTGTACACAGACAGTGGCCACCATTATCGAGGCAGAAGCTACCATGACAGGAAGTCCAAAGGTAGGAAAAGACACTACATATACAGACTTAGGGGCAAGACCAGTATATTATGTTATGTTAAATTCACAAATAAAAAACATAGGCCCATGTGTAAAGGACAGATGATTCTCAGCTTCATCCTCTTAAACACTGCTTTGTGTTTAAGGCAAGGGGCTCCTCATTACTTGCACTGTCATCCTCCTTTAAATACCCTTCTTAGAGATTGTTCTCTGTTGAGTGAGGAATAATCATTTCTATTGAATTGTGCTTAAGGGAGCATCTGGTGCACACACCTGTAGGTGCAGATTTATTTTTAGGATGTGAACATCTCACTGTTTTTCATTATGTTGGAGGGGAACATTATCATGATTTAACAACTTTGTCTGTAATTGACTAAAGCTCACATTTCTGGATTATATTTCTTGTTTCCTTCTGTTAATTCAGATCATCCACCAAAAGGTAAAGCAGTACAAACCCACGCCGTGACTATCACGGAAGGGTCTGATGAAATTGTCCTTTATGTGCAAGTATAGATCTAGGAGGTCTGTTAGGATAACAAGGTGATAATTGCTGTAGTTTTCACAGAAGATCTGGAGTGAAATATTTTGTCTTGTTAATATTGTCTACCTTTCCCACATTATAATTATAATGCCAAAATCACAGTTCCGGTTTTGTGCAATGTACTGCTTATTTGCGTGTAAAATCTCATCTTCCCTATGTAAAGCATGTGCTAAGCAAGGAGAGAGGATTTTGATTCCATTATTACAACATACTTGTTATCAGATGATGAGGCTTTGATCTTACTGGGGTTGTACTGACCGCATCTGTATTAGATGAAATAGTGTCAAGAAGTGTTCCTAGACCCTAAAATCCTATCATCATGTTGCTAAACTGTCAGCCTGGTCTCTGTTTACATTTGGCCTAGGCTGTCATTCTCCCAGGTAATTGCTGGGCATGAATCAGGGGTTGGCAGGGCCAGATACCATTCCTGATGGGTAGTTTGCATGTGGCCAGTTTGTCTCAGAAAGTAAGATAGGGATGTGGGCTATCCTATGGCTGCTGACCTTCAGGCAATATAATTATTTCAGGTATATGCAATGCATTAGTAGATGCCCAGCCAACTTCTTACACAGTTTCCAAGACACATAGGCCATCTCTGGTTTTTGGCTCAACTCATCTCAAAAGCATCTGCCATAAAGCCCTAATCACCCATCCACTGAAAAATAAATATCTTTACTTTGTTCCCTCTTGGCATGTCAGAAATTTCAGTCAACGAGAACAGACCATGTTTTGTGAAAAATGCCACCTAACTACCACTGGATCACTTCTGAGATCAGTTTGAACTCATTTAAGGGTCTGTGAAACATGATCTCTGTGTCCCTTATTCCCAGGATTTGGCACGATAGATAAGTATATTAAAAAAAAAAAAAAGTACATGATTTTAATAGAAGCTGCTTAGAAACCTGGATTCTGTACTGCTTCTCCTTTACAGATTTAATTTTATTGATGAATCACCTTTTTATTGATGAATTACCTCAGATCATTTCTGTCCTAGTATCTCATATATTTAAATTACCACATAGGTAAGACAGCATTTGCTGCTTTATTGATACTTATCATATAAGCTATCATGAGATTTCAATCTTATGCAGTAGTGCTTGGAAAATTCAGATGCATAAATATTTCTCCATTTACTATAAATGTAATTCAGCTTTTTGAATAACAAAACACTGTAAAAAAAATCATCCTATTACTATTTTAACACTTGATTTTTTTTTTATAGTATTTTAGGTGTGTGAGGTTTAGTTACAGGGATAAGAAAAAAGGGGTTTTTAACAATTTTTACCTTGTCTTCAAATTAAAGGCCAAATTCCTTGAATGTTAGGAGAACTCCAGTCAAAAGTACCGCACCACAATCAAATCCTTAAAAAAATTTCAGTTAAGAATTTAATTTAGTCATGAACTGCTGACAAGATTAAAGGTTTGGTTTTGGTTGGTGTCAGGAGTAGGGAATAGCTTTAACAATACTTAAATTATAAATGCTTGGTGACTCTTAAACCCAGACACTGTGGATCTCTGAGGAATGTGTATAGGCACCAGGACAACCTTGCAGGAAAGAGAGCATTAGATTATATCATTATTTCTTTCAGATATTTATCTGTTTCTGCTTCAAGCTTGGCTTTTATTTTTTGTCCTTAGTTATAATAGCCCTGAGGCAGATAAGAACAATTTGATGTAATCCCTGCCTATCTTCCACAGCATTTTAAGAATATGTAATATATATGGTATAAATGAATCACAAATGATTTTGCTTTTATCCAGCTCTTTGCCTGTACCAAACTAAGCTAGCGAGGGAGATCAAAAATAACAAGAAAAGCTTCTACAAGTATGTTGGAGGCAAAAAGAAGCCTAAAAGTAGTGTGGGCCCACTGCTGGACCAAGTGGGTACCCTGGTGACTGAGGACAGAGAGAAGGCTGAGTTACTGAATGCCACCTTTGCCTCGG
>JAOEGS010016023.1:50123-60203 GCA_025447755.1 Corythornis vintsioides | reverse complement strand
CTTCAGAAGGGTTCTCCGCTGTATTTAGGCTAAATCTCTGAGTAGAGAAAGCCTGTATCCTGCTAGATAAATACAAAAAATAGCAAAAACCCCCGCAACTCTCGCAGGTAAGAGCTTTCTCTGTGCAGAGAAGGATCTGATTCCTTGTGTTTAAAAATCAGGATATTTCTTCCACCCTTCTTTTGGGTGATTGGGAACCAAGTTGTTTGTTGCATGCAAACTGCAGACATTAATTTATTTCACCTGCTAATTTCACATCTGTCCCCTCTGTGATAAGTGAGATTTTCCCTCATGATTTATGAGACATTATTTTTGGTCAACCAAGTGAAGGATTTTCTTATTAAAGCCTTTTTAAAAAATCTTAAGAAACTTGAAGCATATTATTTAGCATTGGATTAAACTGTTCAATTCCATTGATTTCAGTGAAGGTATGTCCATTCTGTGACACTGACACTGATAGTTTGGCCTGGTTTTGCTCCTTGACTCATACCACAGCTGATAATTGGTTTGACAGTCTTTAAGAGACTGTGAACTTTGTTTCATGAAGACATTTACAATCCCACTGAAATTCTTATATCTCATTCTTCTAAAATAATAGTTGCTGTATTTATCAGGTTTTTCTTGGCATTGTGATTCTGTAGTAAATTCAAATTGCAGCATCTTCTCCCCAGGTCCCATGAGAAAGACACAGGCAACTACCAAAATGTACAGGTATATTTAAGAAAGTGTTAATTGTGGTATCATTAAGCATGTGCAGTAGAACAGCAAAAACTGTCAGCCCTATGTATTGAAGACTACAAGCTACAGGGTTTGGTCAATATTTGGTATGGAGAATAATCATTTCAACAGTGTCCATGCATGAAGATTATCTAAGCAGTGAAAGATATTACTGTTTATTGTATGTATCAGACTGCATCTTGCAATTTAAGTTCAGCCACACCATAGCTTGAGTTAAATACAGCACTGCTTTGAATGCCTTTGACTGCTTGTACAGTACCTCTACTCTACCTGACAAAGCCTTGGCACACACCTTTATGCTAATGGAGCATAAACGCTGATGGGAAAGAGTTCAGTGCATTCAGAGCTCTCTAAGAAATTCCATATTCCATAATAGGAATTCTTTCAACACAAGAGTCAAAACTGAAACAGCACCACAACAACCTTTGTTATAAATTGGAAGCCACACATGAAAAGGGGTAAAAATCAAACTAGAACTGAAATCTGGATCCCCACTTGACAACACAATCCTCCAAGGTCCCTGCAGTTTCTTACCTTGATGATAACAAAATATGAATAGGGGAAAGCTAGTAAGTTCAGGCCTCTTTAATGGGTACCTCTCTTTAAATGTAAAAAAGAGCACAAGAGTGCTGAAATCTGGTTCCACACATCCATTCTGCCTTCCTAACAAAGTAGAATAAATAAATAAATAAATAAATCAGACTTTTAAATCTTATCTGTCCATATTGATACATATCAATACAACATATATCAATATATAACATCATATCAATACCCTTTCAGGAAGGATAACAGACATAAAGACATCTTGGTAGTTTAGTATCAGTCAGAGATTAAGAGAATAATTTTGGTTACAAGGATACTCTGTGGATCATCTCATCCAAACCTCTGCTTTGTGCAGAAACAACCTCAAAGTTAAATTACATTACTTACTTAACTACTTCTGTAGTTAAGTTTTGAATATTTCCAACTGGAGTGATTCCACGAGATTTTGGATAACTTCTTCCAGTTTTTGACCACCCCCATGATGATTAGTTTTTCTTCAGAGCTCACGGAAATGTCCCTTGCTGCAATTTGTGATTTTTTAACTCTTGTATTTTTGCCATGCACATTCAATAAGTGACTGACCCATTCTCCCTTTAGCCACTTTTAGATAGATGAAGAAAATTATTAGAACCTCTTTTTCTCTTCTTTCCATACTAAATAAATCTGGTTCCTTCAGCCTTACTGTGGCATTTTTGGATCAGCACCTTAACGTTACATCATGGTCACTCTTCACTGAAGTCCTTAGTTTGTTCATTCTTCTGCTGGAGGGGACTCAAAACTGGACACAGTACTCCAGATGTAGGTTTACAGAGCTGAAGAAAGGGGGATATTCATGTCTCTCAACCTGCTGCCACATTCTTCTAAATGCAGCTCAGTGTGCAGCCTCTGTCATTGCAGGGCAACAGCTGAGTCATGTTTAACTTGCTGTGTACCATGATGTCAAGGCTTGTTCTGCAAAGCTTCTGCTTATCCAGTGTGCCCTTACTCCGGACTAATGCATGGCGTTTTCTGATGCAGTAATTTCCATTTGTCATCACTGAACCTCACAAAGTTCTTGCCAGCACATTTCTCTAGCCTACTGAGGTCCTTCTGAAAGGCAGCCTTGCAACATATGAACAAATTTCCCTAACGTGATGCCTGGCAAACTTGCTGAGGGTTCACAAGATTCCATTGTTGAGATCATTAAGTGAAGATCTTTAGCAGTATTGACCCCAGTGTTATCCCCTGAGGAATGCTGCTGTACATGGAATTGTTGATCATTTTGCTCAAGCCTCTTGGACTTTTTGGTTTGTAGTCCACCTATCCTATTGTATCTCAGTAGTTTGGCTACAAGGATGCTATGAATCACTGTCAAAGCTCAGCAGATTCCCCTGCTGCTTCCACCTCATCCAGCAAAACAGTTAAGGCAGTTGTCTCATCATAGCAAACTCTCCGGTTGGTCCATCACACTTGCCCTAGGTAATCTATTCTGTCTGTTCTCAGTCACCCTGTTGTCTTCATGTGCCCTAAACATTGCTTCCAGGGGGATTTACCCCTCAATTTTACCATGGGTTGAGTTTAGGCTGACTGGTCTGCAGCTGCCCATGTCCTTCTTACCTTGCTTGTAGTTGGCCTTGACATGTGGTACAGGAATACTCTGTCAAGCTGGCTAGCATCTCGTACACCTCAGCTCTGGTCTATGGCTGGTGCATGAAAAAAAATAAAATAATGTAAAATGTTCAGATATGACAATGTTGGGGCAATGTATGAATTTGCAACAGATAAAGTGTTAAAAGAAACACAAACAGCCCATGTTTTTCAAATTAATCAGTGACCATCAGTACAGGTTTTCTCTCCAATCTTTAGGACTTTCCCTTCTGAATAAAACTTGGTATTAGCTGCAGTCCTTGATTTCAGTGCTTACCTCTGATAATGTTTCAAGGAATGCACATCCCATAGCAATATTCAACATGAAGAAGTATTTAAGCACAGGATTTAAGGAAGAGGAAGGGAAAACACTGTAGCCCAAGTATCTAACTTACTGCTCCAATTAATCCTTTTTTTTATGTTTGCCTTGTCTTTAAATTGAATCCCCGATGCAGACATTCTGTAATAATACTTTGAAGTTATTTGCATCCAGTGTATGGAACCTTTTAGTTCTAGTTTTAAATTAAGGACTCCAGTGGTTTCAGTCCTTGGTAAGTAAAGCAGCAGGATTTCACACCAATCACACCAAGGCTCAGTTACATTTTAGTCACAGCAGTGAAGTGATGCATGAAACTGACTACTGTAAAATCTAATTGTTATATGGCTGAGGAAATGGACTGGCTCCAGAAAGTAAAACAACCCCAAGACAGTGGAAAAATAATGTATATTAAAGTTTTCAGCAGAGACTTGTTCAGAGAAAATCTGGTCTTTTGTTAGAAGGCTGCAAAAAGTCTAGTTAGTCTAAAGCCAACAAGGCAGTGGGAACTGTTCTTGGGTGTCATTGTGATACTACCAGAGTACAGTAGACACTGTACACAGAAGACATTGCACGCAATGCATCCCATCAAGCACTGGATTTCTGTAGAGAAGAGTCAAAAAGAGGATAGGTTTTTACCTCCAGATTATTTTTTATGGAGGATGACTCACGTATCTCTTAAGCCCTTTATTTAGTCTTTCCTTTTCTGCTTGAGGTTATTTATTGTCATTATTTCAGTACCACTAAAATACTGTATCTGTCCATTGCAACCTGGACTCTGATACCTGAGATTATGGGAGTCCAAAAAACTGCTAATAAGTCAGGAACAGAGTGTCTTGAGTATGATAGCAAGGAGAATTAATGCAATTTTTCACTGGAAAATTTCCTGTAGGTTTTTCAAATATAGTTCATCGCAGAAAAGAAGACTAAATAAAATGTGTTTTGGTACTGTTTAATTTCAGAATTCCTGAAAAATGCACCCAGGGAAAGTTTTGAGCCCTCACTGAAAACATCTGATTCCTTCATATTGCATAGAGGAAAAAAAAATTATAATTATCTGGTTATTCTCTCCTATGCTTCAAGATAGTCAACATCCCTCCACAGTACTGACTCAGCTACAGACTAAGAGATCCTGCAAAGACTTTTGAAAGTCATCAAAACTTGGCTTTTGAAGGCTAGTGAGCAAAGCCTTCCCTCCAGTGAAAGCCTTTTGCCAGGTCACCCTTTGCCATCTAAATTGAGCAGCTTAAGTACTGAAGCTAATATGTGTAACACTGTGATGGATATAATATTCTCTCTGCAGGAAAGGCCCCCTATCCTGGTCCTTTGAATGCTGGTGCTTTCCCTCTCTGTCAGTCTCATTACAGAGACTCATTTCTGTCTTGATAACACAGCAGTGATAATAGGTATCGGCTCAATGAAGGAAAGAGAACTGTTGAGCTGGAGGGGAAGTTTTATCTGTAATAGTGAAAATTTTGTTCAGTCCCCTGGGCATCTTCTCCTGACACAGAGGTCCACTCATGTGACCTGGGTCTGGGCCCTCTTTAATGACCAGCTTGTTACTGGAAGCCTTGTTTCCTGTATTACCTTAGATGAATTAAAGCTGAATTAAGCTTTTGAGCATTTCTTTCTTACTCTTTTTAGAGATATAGCATAAGCAAATGCTGTCCTAGTCCACAGCAAGATGAAGAGCCTCCAGATAGGAGCCTGCTCATACCATTATCCATTCCCTTGGATTACTGCAGTGCCAGAGTGTGGATGATCCAGTCTTTCCCTGTGGATGTTAAAATACTACTTCATGTAATTTTCTTTCCTGTGGGATCGCAAAGATTCTCACCAGCTGTGACCTTGTTGGCAAGTTGTTTGTAAAACAGTAGGAAGATGTTTTGACTATGGGTGTTGTGGCACCCCAGCCAATCACCCCAGGGGGTGGCTGGCTCCTTGTCCAATTACCTTGAGGTTAAAAGGGTATAAAAAGAGCTGTAAATTAATAAATAAAGGCTTCTTGGCATCTTGGTGAAGAAAATCGTCTCTGCCTCAATCTTTCTCCTCCTCCACCACCTGGCAGGTAAACAAGATTTCCCCTCAAAAAATCTCATTCATCATGAAGTCAGAATATATTCTGTCCTATTCTCCCTTTGGTAAATTTTTCCTTTACATCAATTGGCTGAAATGAATAGTAGTGAGATACCTGCTTTGGTTTAGCAGTAAGCAAAGCTCAAGGCTGAAGGTCCTGATGAGAATGTTTAGAAGAGTGGGAAACATTTGCCTGAAAGAAGAATTAGCCTTAGAGCCTACAATGAGAAGAAGTAGATTTGGAGAACAACAGCAGAGAAGAAAATATAATCTGTTAAAGAAATCAATATTATCTGTGCTTCTAAGTCCTGTCTGTGGACATTCGGAGTGTATTTTTCTCCCAGTGCATGAGTATACCAGCAGCTCTATTGATTTTGTGCTTATATCAGGAGCATGATCCATACGGCTTTTGGAGAGATGCTAGCTCTCTGTAGAGAAACTGAGATTTAATGGGGAGATGTATCACAATTGCTATAAAATTGCAGTTTATCTGCAAATTCCCATTGACTTAGATAACACCTTGACAGAAAAGTGATGCTGCTATGATTTTCTATATTAGCATTTGTGACATTTATGTACCCTTGCCTCTTAAACGTCTGCCTTGTAAATATCTCCAGTCCAGAATGTAAAGTTTATATTTACAAATCACAATATACTTTGTGATGTTGCAAGGACCAAGCCACAGAAGGTATACAAATGTAATTGTTGGAGGTTTTCATGGTGTTTATGTTTATAGGTGCACTCAGGACTAAACATGATGTTGACCTATTAAACATGCCCATGAAAATATGTTACGCTCACAAGCACAATACTGTTATTCCAGTTCTGATTTGAGCTGTTCCTATTTTCCTGTTGCTGCTTCTATTAGCAATTACTGTTTGGGGTGAGAACTCAACAGAAGTTCACATATCTTCTATCTCTGAATGAGTGTCAGGGTTTAGGGTCAGGGCAGGCCCTTAAACCTATAACAGATGCTCTCTGTTAACCCCTCCACCCTCCCCAAAGGGAAAGAGAAAGGAAGTAAGGGAGAGAGACGCAGTGATTAGAAAAGAGAACTAGAATATATACAAATGTATACAAAAGCAGTATCGAACCCAGCCTCCCCTGATGGCAATTATGTCATTGTCACCATTGATGCTGTGGAGCTGGCACCAGGAGAGTCCCAGACTGGGCTCCTCAGTAGATGGGAGCTGTATTCAGGAGCTGGATTCTGGTACCAGATTCAGGAACAGACATATTGAGATCAAAGTAGAATGGACACAGCCCTTCTTGGTGCTCCGAGTAAGGAACCAAAAGAGGATCCGAGACAAGCTGAGCAAAGCTGGCAAAGCAGGACAAGAGAGATGAGAATCTCCTGATCTCATCAAAAAAAAGAACAGAGCAGAGCAGGGCCCTCCTGATCCCCCAGCTTGACGTGTATGGGCTGGAATCCCTCACTGGTTGGTTTGGGGTCACCTGTCCTGTCTGCTCCTCCCCACAGGTGAGGCCTTTCACTTTCTGCACCCCCAATGTGGTGCACAAGATCCAGCAGTGGCCTTGGTCTGCACTCCAACCCTTGGTACTGACTCTAGACATGGGGTGTTGTCAGTGCTAGAAGCAGACATTGTCTGGTAAAAAAGGCTGCTAACTTCAGACAGGCCAGTTAGTTGGAAAAACTGAGCTGAAAAGCAAAATCACTGAACAGAATTAGTTCTGTTCTCACCCAAACCAGGACATAAAGCTTTTGAACAGTTGGTGGAGAGAATCCTGAGGAAAAGAAGCAAATAGAAAATGAGGGAAAGAGAAAACTGAAAACTTCTATAGGAATAAGAGATATTACATTTATTACTTTTATCTGTGTTACACTTCTGGAAACTATTTATTGAAAGAGTTTTTTGTTTTGTTTTAGATATACAAGCTAAAGCTAGAAGCAGAGCTTCAAATCATAGTTGAGAGTCTATAAGTTGTTTTTATGGTTCACTTTAGTACTTGTTTATAAGAAACACCTAACAGTGATACCAGACATTTAGACATCAATCAACTATGTCATTCAATGAAGCTCATTAGTTTTTATTTATTTGCCTATTATAGTAACACCAGCTGAAATTAATATTGCTTAGCTTGATTTTTCCATCTGAAAAAGTTATCTAGACTCTCTCCGTAACAAAACAAAAAAAAAGAAAAAAAAAAAAA
The DNA here is from genome assembly GCA_025447755.1 of Corythornis vintsioides. Classification (NCBI taxonomy): domain Eukaryota; kingdom Metazoa; phylum Chordata; class Aves; order Coraciiformes; family Alcedinidae; genus Corythornis; species Corythornis vintsioides. Next base: position 52,729 of record JAOEGS010016023.1, on the reverse strand, counting down.
AAAGCTTATTATCTAAGTAAGCCAGTAAGCCAGGTATAAGCAGAAAAGAGTAGCAGAAGTTGAGTCCCTTACCCTAGAATTCAACATCTCTGGGAAAACAAATAAAAAAAGTCTTCAGCTTTCAGGCCACCATTTTACTGCAGGCCCTCCCTTTAACTCTGTAGTCAGTGTGAGCTCTGTTATGGCAGTCAGTGGGAGCAGGATGAGAGCCTGGATGGCCACATGTAGTGATTTAAAATTGGTGGGTTTATGTTTATTTGTTCAGAAATCGCTGCTATACTTCACATACTTTCCAACCACTGTCACATCACTTTGTGTTATTGACCGCCTGGGGAGCAATATAAGCCAAAGGAAAAGGAATCTTCCACTCAAACCTTGCTAATGAAACTTCTTTTGCATTGCAGTCGACCTGGACAGGTTGAATGATGATGTGAAACGTTATAGCTGCACTCCAAGAAACTACTCTGTCAACTTAAGGGAAGAACTAAAGCTGTCAAATGTAGTTTTCTTCCCCCGCTGCCTCCTTGTCCAGCGCTGTGGAGGAAATTGTGGCTGTGGGACTTCAAACTGGAAATCCTGCACCTGTGTGGCAGGGAAAACAATGAAAAAATATCATGAGGTATTTTAACTTTTTTTCTTTTCTTTGGTACTTCTTTAGGATATTTACTACTTATATGGATGATGAAGGCTTTTCTTAGCACCATTTATGCTTCTTATGTTGATTATCATGTTATATAGATCATGCTATATTGTGTTCTATTATCATTATGCTATATCACGTGATATTATCTTTATCATGTTACATTATCATGCTCAAATTGATTATCATGTTGGATCTGTAATGTAAAAATTAATAGCAAATTATCACAGACCACAGAGAATTGTCATAGACAAAGTGCTATCATTTGAGTGAGACCAGAGTGTTTAAGTGGATGCTCCCTGTGGTCACCATTCTTCTTGAGGTGAAGGATCTTCTTAGGCTTTCAGTCAGGTTCAGAGAGCCGTAGAGTGGAGCCTAGACTGGGATAACAGCATGGCTCTTGCTCTCTGTACTCAGCTTGGTAACTCATGGAGCAGCATTCATACTTTCCACTGTAGTAAGCCATAGGGAGATACACATCCTGATTTTAAGTTTAATATTAGTGTCTTTAATGCCACAGCATTGCTCAGTGATCTGCATTTGTAAGTGATGAATGAGCAGAGTGGAAGGAAGTTGTGTATGTGTTAGAAACAGGTGTTAACAAGTATTTATGGTTAAGTTAATTCAGAAGTTGGAGACAACTTTTACCACCTCTCTGTGTGGATGCTGCCACTAGCATCCTGGTGAACATTGTTGCAAGAAAGTGGTTGATGTTGGACTGATTTTTCCAGACTGATAGAATATGAATCTGTATACCTCTGGGAGTATTCTTTTTAATAACATGGAAATTAGTGTTTCTGGAGATGTTATTGGTATTATCCTTCAATTGTCTGAAAGTAGGTAGCTGCATGCCATGCTGGCTTTATTTCTGACATATATAATAGAATTGTTTTGGTTGGAAAAAAATCTTTAAGATCACTGACCTAATATTGCTAAGCCCTGCCACTAAACAATGTCCCTAAGCACCTCACCTACATGTCTTTTTAAATATCTCCAGGAATGATGACTCCACCACCTCTCATGGCAGCCTGTTCCAATGCTTAACAATATGTTTCTCTTTTAAGAGTCTTATTTACCATTTAGCTTAAGTCTCAAGTGAAAATTAACTTTATAGACTTTAAAACTGGATGTGATGTGGGCTCATATCATTAAGGCATTAAAATTGGAGACCCTAGGACTGCAGTAACAGAAAGCCTTTGAAGGTTAGTTCCTTTGCCTGACTGAGAGCAGTGTGTTTACTCTTTTCCAAGGTAAGACATACTTTCTCACAAATAACTGCAGAGTACAACGTAACTCCACATCAGCTAAGACTAGAGAATTGTTAATATTTTATCTAATTTTAAACAAGATTCAGGGTATGACCCTGCTAATTACAGAGCAGAAAGCCTGATCCTGGTGGTAGAAATGTTAATTGGAAAAAAAAATTCATAGGTATAAAACGCCTAGATGACTATGAGCTGATAAAATGAGCTCACAATGCCTTATGCATGAGCAAGTATTTATAGAGCACATTGTACAAGGATGCTAGAATACATTATCTTATTCAGGGACCAAACAGTCACAGACATATCAGCCACGGATTAGAAGTGGGTTAAGAGATAAAGAGCAAATAAGTAGAAGAGGTAATAACTTTTCTATGTAGGTAGTGGCTGTGGGTGCCCCCAAATCCATGTGGATTACGTGTTATTTCAGGTGTGATCATTCTGGAGTGAGTTCAACACGCTGGTGGCACAAGAGATAACATACTTCAGCAGCAGAGAAGGCTGCAAGGGATTTCAGAAAGCCTATGTAACTACTTACAAGTGCAGTTTAGAAAAGCAGTAAGCATTAGGATGAGTACTGTCAACTATTTATATAACAAGGCCATGGTAGAAGAAGAGCACCTCCCCTACCTGCTTCTACTCCTCAGGTGCCTCTGAAAAACAGATATGAGGCCCTTCTGGAAGACAGTCAGTCTTCTTATAAG
>JAOEGS010016023.1:39776-50023 GCA_025447755.1 Corythornis vintsioides | reverse complement strand
CTCAAGCTGGGCTACTCGGCTGAGCAGGTAATCTACCTGCTCACAGTGCACACAGCCATGGGAGTTGTCCTCCGAGGCCAGCAACAGGTTGTGGCACTCCCTGCAGCCTGCCATCTGCACCCCCACATCCTTACTAACAACACGTGCCTGAATTCCCACATCGACTCTGGATGAATACATTATCAACGTCTTCTTTTGTCAAGTGTAAACCATACTGAACAGTCAGCAGCACGTTAGGCGCGCGCCAGCAGCGCAGGCAGTGAGATGGCTGCTTTCTCTGTGCACAGCAGTGAGTATCCGATTTCCGGGCAGCCACCTGGGAACGCCCCCTCCAGCAAGTCTAACCCCCCTGTAAACAATTAACCCTCTCCTGTTTGCTTTCAGAAGGGTTCTCCGCTGTTTTAATCATTCCCATGCCCTGGGTTTAAATGTGCTATGACACCCAAATGCTCCTGAGATTTTGTTGGAGAGCCAAATGGCATGGATACTGTAATAATCTCCCTAAAGAAAAACAAGAGAAAATACATATCGACTCACTGAGTCAAAGATTGAAAATATAAGGCACTCCACTTTCTCACTATTAGTGGTGTTACATGCAAATAATTAAAAAGTCTTGGTGAACCTTATGTTCCCTGCTGAGCATTTCAGTACTGCAACGTTCACCATGAAAACACAATAAGCTATTTCTCATTCATTCAGTACAATCTTTACACACGATAGCATCACAATAAGATCAATTGCAATTTCCCGTATTATTTATAAGACACAAACGAGGTCAAATGGCACATGCACGACGGAGTTTTATTACAATAGCAAAACAGAGTTTCTCTATCAGATGGGACAGTAGGGGAAAAATAGAAACAGAAAAGAAAGGAGAAAGCAGAGTACAACAATCAATAGTATAGTCACCACCATGGTCCAGCAGCGATGACGAAGGTGGGGCAGAGAGCTTCTTTCTTCCTTTCCCAGGGAAATGCTTCTTCCAACTCCATCCATCATAAAGCAGATTTTATACAGTTTTTCCACTACACCCCCCTTCCTCCCCCTGTACAGGTGAGAAATTCCTTCTCCTCCTTCGAGATAAGGGAGGGGTGTAGTTAGTTTGGCTAATTGGAGAGATCAGCCATTGTTAATCAACAGACGGCTGCAGGGTTCATTTATCGGAAAAGGCCTTTATCTTCACGAAATTTCAGAGCACTCTCGACGATGGATTCAGACCTCTTCCCATCTCCATTCTCAGGCACATCCACCTCAGGGCGTGATGTTGAAATATTTCTTCAGCCTTGCTCAACTGTTCAAATGTCTCCAGACAGACAACAGATACCTTGATTGTCTTTACGACTTAGATTGTTTGAGTCAAAGCACTATATGACCTCTGTATCACAGGATGTCATGCAGATAAATTCACATATGACATAATAAAGATGTTTCCATTAATTTTAGTCGAAAATGTTTTCCACTTTATTATCAGTGCACATCTAATCAGTTTTATTCTTTATACTCCTTCAACACTTAGCTCTAATTGTATTTAAATACCATTTAATAAAAGCACTGAGGAAGGGCCTCTCAACGTGACAATTTTAGAAGCCAACTTGAAACTCACTAACCTCAACCAAAAAAATCTTTAGTTGCATAACAAAGAACAGATCTTCACTTTACGAAATTCCCTCTCTTTGTTAATTTGGTTAAAAATATCTGCCTTCTGCTGTAGGACAGATTCAAACACAAGTCTCAAATTACTTCGTTTGACTTGCAGAAGGAAGTCTAAGGTAGTGGAGCAAAGAATGTGTTTATAGCAGATGAAACTGAATCCTGCAGTCCCCAGACTACTTCTCTTGCCAGGTTGACTTTGCCAAACCACTGTCCTGCAGCTTCATCTGCTGAATTCCTGCACCCACGAGAGCTGTTTGTCCTGCATATGGATATGCTTGTCCTCAACTGGAACAAAAAAATGCTACTGAAAACCACTTAAAAGTTGACTGGCATTTCTGAGCTATCCAGTATTTCTGTGTGAGGAAGGCTAATTTTCCAGAAGCAATAGGTTCTTTTTAGGTTTTGTAGCCAAGGCCTTTCAGAGCCAGAGTAGCTGTATGCTGGCAGCTGTGGAGACACTAATACCCAAAATGCTTGTTGATAGAGAGGCTTCTAGTCCAGAGAGATTTCAAAACTATCTTCTCCTTATGCTCTTAATGTTTTTCAGTTCCCCCTTAGTTCCTACTCAAAGCCTCACACTGTACTCATCACTGAGCGCTCACTCCTAGTATCACAGGACTAATAGCTATCACGTGAAGCCTTTAATTTCCCCAAGATGTGAGTGCTGCTCCATTTTCCTGAACAGGCTCTACAGCTCTTTCCTATCATGTCCAATTGTAAGTAGTAATGCAACATCAGGGAAAATGAGAAAATGAGAATGCCATGGTAACAGGTATGTTTTTCTTTATTGCCTTGAGAAATGCTAATAATGAGATATCAAGTCTAATTTATAACCTGTAAGTTTGCCATAACTTGAGCAAAATACTCAGCAGTTTCCAGAAATGAATGGGTTCATAACTTGACTAAACAGTTTCATGGGCAGGGTTTTTTTTTTGGGGGGGGGGGAGTCTTGTGATATTCTGTGGTTTCCCACAGCCTCTGGATTTTCTTCAGACCAGAACTCATGGACAGATGCTCATGATTTACCACATAGTGTCATGAACTCTGCAAATCAAACAAGCTAAGTGCTGCCAGTGTCTCAAAACATCTCTCAGGCACTGCCTACCGGAAGTGATAGTGAGTTATGTTGCAGGGCTCTGTGCTAGAGAAAGACAATGGAAGGGGATGTAACACACCTTAATCAAATGGTCACATATACTGCTGTCTAACTTGCTAAAGGTGTTTTTCATTGCAGTGCATTTCTTTGGAGCTTCTCTTTAAAGAGAGGAGGGTCTAAACCTGGAGATTGACCAGTATAAGAGGAGGTGTGGGGGAACTTGGGCCAGGACTTAGTTCACCTCAGGCTGTGCCATCCACCAGGCATGCACATACCTCAGAGACACAAGAAATCAGTTTCCCTATCTCATTGCTGTAACTGATGAGATGTGAAATAAGTTTCCATGAGGAATAAATGCTCTTAAGGTAGTGACCAGAAATTCACAGTGTATTAACCTTGACAAACACAGTTCTGAGCAACACAGATAAAAGGCATATAAAGAAAAAAGCGAAGTGGTGAAAGCTGATTGCATCTTTTACCTACTTACTTGCCTCTCCTGTAAAGATGTATTTTTCACTGTCTATATGGTGCTTTTTCCACCCCTTTTTGAAGTGTTATACTTCTATTCAGGTTTCAAATTGACTGAAGCTTGTCTGATGTCTTCACAGGACATTTATACAACTAGTTCTCAACAATGTTTATATTAGTGGTGGGGTGACTATTTCATAACATCTTGCTGCCCTGAGAGAAGTAGCAGGCACCTCAGAGTACCTACACAATACTATCATTGAACAAGTTTCTGGGGCATAGAAATAGCTTTAACTGGACCCAACACTGTAAAGGAAAAACAGGATAGTTAGGAATATTACTGGGGCAAAAGGACAGGGGAACATGGGAGAAAATAAAATGGTAACATGGGACTTCAGTAAGACAGGAGTTGTTGCTACGTATTTAAGAAATGTAGCTAATACATTTTGGTATTGTGGGGGCTTTTTTTCTTTCTTCTAAGAAATGAGAAGCAAACCTGAAGGAGGCACTTGAGAGAGTAGACAATAATTCTCACCCTGTCTTTACATAGAGAAACATAAGAAAACTAGACAAAAAAGGTACAAATGCTGCTGATACAAAAAAAAAGACATTTGCTAAGGGATTACAAAGAGCTGGCATCATCAAAACAGTGTGCAAAAAATATTGTCTTATTGTTCTGTGTTCTGTGTGTTAATAGTAAGTGTATAAAGGAGATAAAAGGTTGTTATGTCAATAAAGGCACAGAATTAACATGACAAAAAGGGTTAATGCATAGAAATATTGCACAAGAAGCATCAATGGGATTTATTGGAATGCAAATATAAGGAAAAAAATTGAGTCAGAAATGACTGCTAGGTTACAAGATGAGTGGAGAGAGCACAGAGGTGAAATAAGAGAAAAAGTATTCATTTTTACCTAGATGAAAATTAAGGTTCTTGGGATGACATCTGGAGGTTAAGCAAGTGAGTCATCCTGTGATGCATGTGTGGGCAGAGAGGAAATTTGGGAAGGGTGAACACCTGTATCTGGTCAGTGAAAAAGCAATAGCTGGAGCCATTATGCATGATAAGATAACCAAAAGTGAGGGTTTTATGAGTGTCACATACATCAAAACCATCATATCTTTAGTGACTGCTTCAAATGCCTGAGTTTGAAGACAAAATTGTTATCCTATGTTTGCTTATTAAAACTACATGTTTCTTATTTCTACAAATAAAAAATTGAATCAACAATCCCTTATACTTAATACTGGCACTGAACAAACTCTTCTTCGTGTTCCTGATACCTATTATTATCTCTGGTAAGAAAGAATACAGCTTTGGGTCTGTGTTGTTATCTTAGGCTATGTTCCTACTAGAGTAAAGGTCCTTATGCTGAAATATGAACCACATTCCCACAATGCTTGGTTTCTTATGCTCAGAGCACAGTTAAACTGTGTATGACCTTTGGATTAGATAATTTTCAAAACTTGCAGAGTAAGATTTTTTTCATCTGTATCAGAATTTGGATCTGTGTTGAATGTTTTTCACTTTTGATTCTTCCTCTTTCATTAATGTCAGACAAATATAATTTGGTTTGCATGATAAAATGATGGTATTTTTAGATGAGCAGAAGGAGATTATATAATGCTGCATATCAGGTTTTTAAAATAAGTTCTGCAAAGTACACATTTCACTATATAAAATAGCATCCAGAGTCGCTCTCCATCCTCTGCCACTGGAATGTGATGCTAACCAAGTATTTGGTAAGCCATAGTCACGATATTAATTGTGGTCTTCTTAAACTAATCAGAGAAAAAAAAAAAAAAAAAAAAAAAAGAAGATTCTTTTTGAGATTTCTCTTTGTTTAAACTACTGTTCAAGATCTTAGCAAAGAATGTTACTCCTGTTACTAATAAATATAGTAAATTATTATAAGTAAAAAATGGCTATGAGCAACGGGATAGCCTTTTTATTATTATTATGAAGTGTTGACTGGGTTTCCTATTTCTCTTTGCTTTTTTATTAAAACATAAATCAGTCATCATGGACTGTCATAGCTAAATGGACTGTCATAGCTAAATGCTGCCAGACCTAAAAGTTAGCAGTCTTCTAAAAGTGAAGATTCACTTCATCTGGCTCTACCCATGTAAAGTGGCAAGTCCAGCCTTTAGACTCCTTTCTAGTTATTAGAGTCCCATCAGAGGTGAGCGTTTCAGATGAAACATTATCTGGTGTCACCTTTTTGCCTCTTTGTTGCTATCACTGCTGAAGAAATGCCAGATAGGGATAAGGATGAACATGTTATCTCCACCTATGTCCTTTCCCCAGCAACTCCTCTGCTCTCCTCAGCCCATGATCATTTAGTTCTCTTACTGTTCTGCTGAGATTAAAGTGCTGTCAGCACTGACCTCCTGTGCTCTACAGGCCACTGGATAGTACCCTACTGCCTCTAAAGCAAGACCCAAACAAATATTTTTCTAATGTTCTCAAACAGATCTAAAACACCATGGATCTTTGGAGGGATGTCCAGATGATTAGTTGGCTCGATTTAAACAAACTGTGCCCTAATTCCAGTTCAAGTTTTTCTTGCTTCAGATTCTAGATACCTTTTTGTTTTTGTGATGGCTTTTCTCTCTCATTTAGAGAGTTCTTCAGAAGCTGACACTCAAATTCAATGCAAGAGTAATGAGCAAGATTCCTGGCAGGGAAATAAGTCAGCATTTTCTTTCTATTTCCTTCTCCACTGCTGTCGAGGAAAAATATGCAGTGCCCACAATCACCTCACCTTGGAATCTCTCAGATGCTCAGGCTTATCTATAAAATAAAATGCCATCCAACATACTGGTGTGCTCCTGTGGAGCTGTCTTCACAAACTAGGCCACAAAGCCCTGATATCCTTCTTTGTATTACCTATAAACCAAGTCTTCTGTCTTTATTTTCTTTGTTGTTGCTCTGTTTTAAGATCATAATTCTGTGTTTTATGAGAGAGATACAACTGTAGTTATATACTCCTTGTAATGATCTAAATAGTTGAGGTACTTCATTTTGATAAACAGTGGTAGACATTTCTCTTTCAATTTGAAAGCTGCAAGGTTGTTCTTTTTTACATGCACAAAGTAAACATTTAGTGCATTCTGGACCTTTCTCACATCCATATTTTCTTACAACTACTGATCTCATCAATAAAAGAGGAATAAAGTGTCCTGAAAAAAATTTTGTTGTGTTTTTCTCTGGTTGAGATTCTAAAGAAGTTTAGGTCCCACTTCTCACTTGACCATTGGCTTTGGCAAGTCATAGACAAAACAGACTTCTCTCCATTTTTTAAACAAGCAAGACAAATCCAAATCTAGCTGATATACTATGACACTTGGCCAAGTTAGCGTGAGTCATAACAGCCTGCCAAGAGGTGTGATGTGTTAGTTCTAGCACCTTACAACCGCATGTTTTCTGAACACAAGTGCTTGAGGCCATAGAGACCAGAACTGGACCACCTGCCTGTGGCCAGCTGTGGAGTTGCCGCCGCCTTGCTTTCTCTATGTCATGCTCCCCCTCAGTAAACAAGTGATTTCAAAAGGGAAAGGACCATATAAAACCACTGCCATTTTTTGCTGATTGCCTTGAGCAAATCAGTTCCAGATTCTCCACATATACATATAAAGTTTGACAGTGATGCATATCTTTCTGTACAGTGTGCAATGTGCTGTGGGAAGAATATAGTGTAGGAGACTTAAAGTGTTCTTAGTCTTAACTCATTTGTTATATCTAATCCAAAGTAGATTTATGCTTCGGGGCAGAAATTGGAAATTAATATATCTTAAACTGCTGTAGGCCCATCAAGATCAAATTCATAAAAGATTTTCTCCCCTCAACTTGTACCACCATGCTACTGGGCATGTGAACTCTTATATGCCTAATGTGGCCTCACAAAACATGCCCCTGCAAACTGCCATCCTCCTTGGCTTTTCTCAGTCCGTGGTTTGCATATTTACACTATCACAGAAGATTAGATAGGATGCAACATTATGGCTGTTTTACATATATCCACAAAACTATTTTCAGGGAATCAGATTCATATCATGAATATGAGCTGGAAGACAGCTTTGAAGGTCATCTAGCCTAATCCTACTTAAAGCAGGGAGAATTTTGAAGCTAGATAAGGACCTTGTCTTGTAGAGTCTTCAAGGTCTTTGCAACCTCTCTGGGCAACATGCTCCAGTATTTAACCACTCTCAGTATTTTCTTCCATATAGCATTTCTTTTGTTGCACGTTGTGTTTATTGCCTTTTTTTCATCTTCCTTATAACCTACAACCCCCTTTTTTAGGGGTGTCAGTATTATCTCACCTAGATACCACTTTTTCAGAAGTCTCTTATATGATGTATACTTCCCTAGGAAAGAATTTTTGTTTGGTGGGTAATTTTTTCCTCTTTATTCACTGTAAAATCTTAATAATTTATTTAAACTGAGAAAGACATTTTTAACATAAGCCAACTAGTCATATTCCAAAGAAATTCAATAGGATCTGGCACATATTTTGCACAAGCTCCATTCATCTCCTTTATTTGGACCAGTTCTATGATATGTGCATCAGAAACTGCATTTTTAAAAAAGTTCCTTGTTCTCTATAGCAGAAATATTATGCAAGTGAGGGAAGGGACAGAGCAATTAAAGTATGTATGGGACTGCAAAGAGAAGCCAAAGGAAACATGCTTGATAATTCACATGCAAAGGAACAACTCTGGACATAGTTAAAGAACTGCATTATATAAAGATACCTGATGTAGAAAATAATCCAATCTGTCAAAGCTCCAGGACAAACAGTACAGCAGGATGTCACAGAGAGGAAAGAAAAAGCTGTAAGTCAACCAAAAATGTGTCCAAATTAATTCTGGTCAGAGCTATTAAGGGCTGTTGGTGCCTTCAGGGTCCCAACACTTTCATCCTCAAATTGCTAACAGTATTTTCTAATCAGTGGGTTTCTGTTGATCCTCCCAGGTGCTGAAGTTCATCCCTGAGGCTGGACATTCCAGGAGAAAAGGCAGAACCAGGAACAACATGGCCTTAGTAGATATACAGCTGGATCACCATGACCGTTGTGATTGTATCTGCAGTTCAAGACCACCACGATAAAAACAAAGAAATAACTAAGTACAAGAAAAAAAAAAAAAAAAAAAAGACACACTAATTGTAGCTTACTGGACATGTACTTGTAAGCAGGATTGCTCTGAGGACCTTTACTCACTAATTGTTTGATCTCTTCTACTAGCCTGCCTTTGCAATTAGCAAAAATTATCACTGTGTTTCCACATAGCTGTGCTGATTCGTGCCATGGCAGATAAACAGGTGTATCATAGATTTCTGTATCAGCATCCAAAAATATGGGATTATGGTTATCTGTAGCTAGTTTCTGAGGATTCAATGCTCACTTGCAGTCCTTAGGCACACAGTGCCTTCTGAAATTAAACATTTTTTTTTGTATAGTATTTGTGGTAGCCAGTGATGAAACAACATCATTTCTGTTTCTCACTCAACAGATCCTACACTCAAATTCTGCTGACATTTTACCTGCTCAGCTCTCCTGATTGTCATTTATGGGTATAAATGAAGAAAGAATTTGAGTCTGTATGAGCATAAAATGGTTTGTCCCACTCCAAGAGGGCACTTGCCAGTATTCCAGCCTAACAGAGTAAGATATAATGAGGAAAATCCATCACTATGTGAAATAATTTTTTAAAAAGTCAAATCTCACTGTTTGTGCTGGAGCAAGTTGTGTGCTGAAATTAGATGCTTTGCATAAGCCGGGACACTGGTGGCAGTAGACGGGGTGCAGATACCAGTACTTTCACCATGGTGACTGCATGAGAGCCATCAGCTAGTCGCTTCTACAAGGTGCACCTGCCAGGTGCCCAGGTAAATAAATCCCTGTGACCCAGGGCTGATTCTGGTCTCTATGTACCTGGACTGGACTCCTGACTCTTGCCCAGAGGTGCCCACAATTGTCCAGGAGGATCCCCTGATACCTGAAAAGGAAGAGACAACCTTCCATTCTTCTCACTGCAGTCTGATGAGTGTCATGTTTCCTCATGCAGGTGATAGGGAAGTCTGTTGAAAATATTGATTTGTTTTGCAGTTGTGTTAGTCGGAAACAAAACTGTGCTTGAGATATAATTCTCATTATTTGGTTTGGGTTTTGTTTGTTTGTTTGCTTAAAATATGGGTTATTATAAATTTGTTGTATATGCATTAATCTTAGTTATTTGAGGTTAGCTTCATTTCAGCTCTGTATATTACCGTGGTTAAACTGCTGACAATTACTTTCTTTTTGATTGCATTTTGTTGAGGCATGTTAACTCATTAAGCAATGTCTGTCACAGAAAATGTGCATTGTTTCTTAGCTTTCAGAAGAATATTATTAAAGACCACCTCATAATAAAAAAAGCACTTTAAAAGCTACAGCATAGCTCCAGATGCCTTTTAAAATATTATGAAAGTGCTCTAGCTGAAAAAGGAAAAAAAAAAAGTCTTTCCAAACTAGCCTTAAAGGTTTTTAAATGCTGCTCCAAAAGTATAAAATACAGGCAGATTTAAGTCTAGCAAAGAATTGGAGTGCTGATCATGAATGCAACAGAGAGAATGGAGCAGCACACTTTATGTAGCAGACATAAGCTGCATCGTTTCATCTTGTCTGTGTTGCCTCTTGTGGTTGTGTCTCTCTGAAAGTGTGAAGTAGTTAAGACAGTAGTGCATTCTAGATAGTGGAAACTATCATGAATATAATATACATCTGATACCCTTCAAGCCAGTATGTTTTAGCAAGCTACAGTTTTGTTACAGAAAATGCCCTAATGATCTGACTTACCCTCTATATCAGCTTGAGTATTTCATAAGTGCTCTTTTATAATTGTAGCACAACTTCACTGAAATATCTCATAGAAATGTTGTGTTACTTTCTTTCCTGTATTTAAAACTTTGACATTCAAAATGGGGAGCGGGGGGGGGGGGGGGGCGGGGGGGTGGGCGGGGGGTTATTAGGTTATAATTTATATTAA
>JAOEGS010016023.1:20519-30765 GCA_025447755.1 Corythornis vintsioides | reverse complement strand
CCTGATCCTGGGTGTTACCTATCTGCTGAGTGGAGCTCATCTCAGCTTCACTTTCCCTGATACTTCTGAGTCCTTTCGCTTCAGCTTGAAGCCTCAAAACCTCATTCTCAAGCTGGGCTACTTGGCTGAGCAGATAATCTACCTGCTCACAGCGCACACAGTCATGGGAGTTGTCCTCCGAGGCCAGCAACAGGCTGTGACACTCTTTGCAGCCTGTCATCTGCACCGCCACATCCTTACCAACAACATGTGCCTGAATTCCCACATCGACTCTGGATGAAGACATTATCATGGTCTTCTTTTGTCAAATGAATACCATACTGACGAGTCAGCAGCGTGTTTAACTGGATGGGCTGCCCCCTTTAACTCCGTTCCGCACGCACCAGCTGCGAAGGCAGTGAGGAGGCTGCTTTCTCTGTGCTCAGGAGTAAGTATCCGGTGTCCGGGCAGCCACATGGGAACCCCCATCTGGCTACTCTAAACCCCTTGTAAACAATTAACCCTCTCCGTTATACCTTCAGGAGGGATCTCCGCTGTTCTAGGCTAAACCTCTGAGTCGAGAAAGCCTCTAATCTGTTAGATAAATATAAAAAGAGCAAAAAAAATCCCTGCAAATATCCGAAGTGAGAGCTTTTTATGTGCACAGGTGTGATGAATATGAAATGTCACTCAAAATAATTTGTCTGAAAAAAACAGCTGAATTTTAAACAGGTTCATTTCAAACCTGTGTATGGCAGGTGATTTGTAAGTCCTGATCACACCTACTGTCCCTGCAGCAACCTTTCTCAGTCAAAACTCATTGGCCAGTGATCACTCATGAGCAACAGGTGCCAATAACAACTGCTGGGAAAGGCTGAACTTTGGAGCACTCAGGGAAACTAGATATTACAGATATAATGGCAGAAATATAATGTTCACAAGTTTTGGTTGGTTTGGTTTTGTTTTTGGGGTTTTTTTGGGGGGGTTTTTTTGGTTGTTTTAATTTTTAAGTGACATAGATGTTCTGATTCTGGTTCCAGAACATTAAAAAAAAAAAAAAAAAAAAAAAAAAAAAAAAAAAAAAGACATGTATATTTATCTGAAAGCTGTCTAGCCTAGCTAATTAGAAATTCCCATTCATGTTAATGGACAAAGTAGATATTGAAAATCACCTTTAAAAATCAGATTTCTTATAGAGTACTAATATGTTATTTACTTTATGTTGTGCCCACTGAAGTGTGTGATGCATCACTACAAAGCCGAAAACAATAATTCAGTGGGATAACATGGACATGATGAGTAATATGAATTTGAGAAGAGGTATTAGGTTGAGTGAACCCATGGTGCAGCAAGCCTGAAGGGAACTGTATAAAGACCAAAAGCTGAGATTATTAACTCCCCATGACTTTCAGGTATCACCGAGGGTAGATTTGAATTTACTAGTTGAGGAAGAGGTCAAACAACTTGCTATAAATTATCCTTTTGCGCTCTCAAAAATATTCTCTGTGCTTCTTCCTGTACAAAAGAAACCCTAGGTTGCAAGGTAACAAATGCTAGAAGCTTTGGAGGAATTAGGGTGCAAAAGAGTTACTGTGGCATCTTATTTAATTATTGCATCTAATGCTGTATTTCTTTTCAGCACTGGCAGAAGATAGCACTTTATTTAGTGCTGCTTTCAAACCGTAGAGAAACTCTGGATTAATTTTTTCTAGATCTAGTAAACAGAATCAGTTCCTAAAGCCTAAAATCGGGTTTTGCTATAGTTTATTTCTCAAAAAAAACTTTTAAATTATAAAAATTACTGTAATTGAGCTTAAAAATATTACCTGTGCATTTTTTTGAGACAAAAAAACATTAGCCAGAAAAACCACTTAAAAGAAGCATTTCATAATGAGGTAGAAATATAAATACACTCTTCATATACAGAATAAAGCATCTTTAAAAATATTTTGGATGTAATGTATAAGAAGAATGTATTTTTAAAGAAAAATGTATCTTTAAAGAAAAAGTACTGGAAGGGTAGAAGTGTCTAAAAGCTGGAAACTGAGAAGAAAACTCATAAACTGGAAAACAGGTTGCGTGCTCTTCATTCTGGTTTGGTTTCATGGAACTAAGTATTTTTAGAGGCTACAGCTTCAGTCTCTGAATCTCAAAAAGACTTGTTTATGACTGAAATTCAGCAAAGCTTGTGTGTGCATGCTTAAGTTAATTTCTTGAAGGTAATGAGATTTGGCAATGTTGTTACTTTGACTTAGGACACTATTTGCTTCATCCAAAATGCTAAGTTCCAGTGTCTTTGATATCACTCTAGTGGGCATTAGTTTATTCTGCTTCACCTCCACTGTTTTAAGCCCTCATATAGTCATGCAGTGATCTAGAAAAATGAAGTATCTAGATTAAAATTAACCAAAAAGAAAAAAATATCAGAATCACCTTTCTGTGCTGGTAGGATAAGCTGGCTGGGGGAAAGCAGGACTACTCTGTTCCCTGAAAGCATAGTGCTGAGCTTGTTCAACTTTATATTCTTGAATTTGGAAGGAAATGATCACAAATTAGTTAATTTCAATATTCAATATTAATATTGAAGTTTTAGCTAACTAAACTCACTTATTGTTTATCCAGTGCCTAAGAAAAGAGCTACAACTGCAGGAAAAAATGTAATTGCATAGCATTACAATGGCACAAAGTGAGACAATTTTGAACTGTAAAAAGTCCAGCAAGTTGAAAAAACTTAGTGTTCAGAAAATGATCAGTCTGGCTTTAGTACCCTTCTGGTGATGGCACAATACCACCTGAAGAGCAATAGCCAGACCAGGCATTAGTGTTATTAATAAAATGTGATTTTTTTTTCCTTGTTTGATTGTTCATAGTAAAAGGTAGTAATTTAAATATGTGATTAAATGTTACTTGCCACCCCTACTGGCTGCACTGTAAATATTGCCAATTTATCAACAAATTTTATTTGAGTAATTGTGTGCTGCAGTCAGCAAATGATTCTTACAAATTCTGCAGTCAGAAGAAATATGCTGTAATTTTTACTCTTCAAAAGAGGTAGAAACGTTAACCACCTTATTAGTTGCCAAAAGTATACATTACCACTTTGGATTTTCAGGCAGGACCCTGACTAGCTTGCCAGAGAAGAAATATTATCTGACCAAGCTGCCAGAGCCCTCCGTAGAACCTACAGAAGTTTACTACACACAAAGGGATATGTTTTATTGGCAATAAAAAATATTATTTAATAAAAGAGCTTTGTCATATGCAACATTACATTAACTATATCTTTTTTTCACTGCACAAATTCCCATTGAGATCAATTGGGCAAGTGTCCAGTTCCCAGACTAGGGATTCTGTGTAGTAAGAGAATATGAAACAGCATAAAATAATTGTATTGCAAACAAATTATTATTTCCAGCTACTGTGAAAGATCCTGTTTACCCAGTGAAATCTAAAGTAATAATTCCATAGCCTAAAAAGGCCTTTTGGTGCTCTCAGGAGTGTCTCATGGATCTTCCACCCCAATATGGTGCTGAGGATTGCAAAAGAAGATCCATGTTAAGCAGAAAGTAAGTTTTAAAAGTCAGGAGATCCCATTAAACAGGAATTGTCTTTTCTGCCAATACTTACTGAGAAGAAAAAAAAAAATTGAAAGGCTGTATGTAGTTGTGTTGTATTACTTTTATATGCACCTCATTATTCACATGTGGTATATTTGATGTAATACTGGTAGGTATCTACCTAAATCCTATTAATATCAGTGATTCAGGCTTTCTATTCTGTTTTGTAGAGTTACAGGAAATTAAAATACTCTGTATACGTTCTAATACTAAAATCACTGCTATATAAATGGCTTGTTTATAGTGATAGAGTCAGTCTTGACAGGCTGAGTAGAAGTTTATTTTTCTATATGGATATGTATATTTTATTATTATTTATTTGCTTACTTTCGTTCTGTCATGCCTTTATAGGTTCCTTCTGACTCCTTTCCTCTTTGATTCTATCAAGGATTGTTCTTTTTATCACCTGCACTTTCAACTATTAGCTCTCTTCATTTTATATTTTGAATAACAGCACTGCTTCTCTTTCTAGGCTGCATTTTGATAATCTCCTAAAATAATCTCTCATCATGGCTGTAGAAGAAAAGGGATGGCTCTGATGTTTGTTGACACTCTCATTCTTATGAGGACCAAACTGAAGAAGAGAGATGAGTAGATGAGTACAGCAAGATGGACCTTCTAAATGGCCATTCTTGCAAACCATTAAATGAGTAGTCTGACAGTAACAGATGAAGTTTACTTGATTTCCATCTCTGCATTTCATTGCCAAGCACAAATAAGGAACATACTTATTCAAATTACATTTAGGCATGAAAGTTTTGAATTTGTGTAAACCACAGGATCCCTCTATAGTCAACAAGGGGGAGATTCAGTTGACCAAGTACAGATATCCATAACTTAAGTATCCACAATTAAATCAATAAGAACATCCTATATAACAGAAAGAAAGAAAAAGAAGAAAGAAAGAAAGAAAGAAAGAAAGAAAGAAAGAAAGAAAGAAAGAAAGAAAGAAAGAAAGAAAGAAAGAAAGAATCTAAAGTGGATTTCTACGTTTAGTCAGAATCATGCCCTCAAATGCTTATTTCCCTGAATCAATTTTAACAGAATTCTTAGTATCTACACTGTACCTTTCAAAGAACAGGTGAGTTTAATCCCTTTGTAAGAGCCAAAGGTCCCTTTTGAGAAGGGATGAACTACCTACTGGAGAAAGATGTGTGTGACCAGAAGTGTGTTTCTGTGCTCCTATCTTCCTTTAGTGAATTTAGTAATAAAATACATCTTATCATCTGTCAAGTAGATAGATCTAAATTAGTGCATTATCTGGATGCTGTACAAGTCATAAATTTCAAGATTAAAACAACATTTAATCACAAAAATATAGTACCTAATTCTATATTTAAATTATTGTTTTCTCTATGCTTTCAAAGTTACTGAGTTCACTCATCTGTCTTTGTTTCCTGTGGAAAGCATATCTTTCCAGCACTTACACTTGAACTGTCATTATTTTGTTTTTAAGAATGCAATGTCAATGTAATCTGATATATGTGAACAAACAACAAACTATTGAAAGGGAAATAAGGTAAATCAGATACACCTGTAAATTCTCTGCCAGACTATAAACATGGACCTTATTCAGAGGTCAGTACTAATGCAGTCACATTAACTGCCTTCATTGTTGACTTGTACGGGGAGAAAAAGTAAAATCTTGGCAAAACTGTGCATTAAAAAGTCTCAGTTCAGAAAGATCCTGACAGGTTTGAGAACTGGGTCAGCAGAAATCACATGGAGTTCATTAATGGGAAGTGAAAACTTCTTTGCCCAGGTGGCCTAGCTCTATACATCAGGACAAGCTGGAAAATGACAGGCTCAGTAGCAGCCATGCCTGAAAAATAGGGAGTTACTGTCAGCACCTGTCTAGACATCAGCCAACCATGTGCTCTCAGTGCAATTAATGTAAACAGCACCCTGGGATACCTTAGGGTGACTGTCATCAGCAGAAGACAAAGTGGTGTCTCCCAACATTTACCACTGGTGAGCAACACCAAGCATCCTGTGTCCAGTTTCAGCCCTGGCCTAGTTCAAGAGAAATACTGAGAAACTGGAGAGTCTAGCAGAGGACTACCAAGATGTTGAGGGATCTAGAGCTCATGGTCCATAAGGAAAAGCTGAGGAAGACAGTCTTGTTTAGTCTGGTGAAGAAAAGATTGAGGAAAAATCTAATAGTTGTAATCAGTTGCTTGAAGGAAACTTACAGAAAACAGAGTGAAAATATTTTTTATAACAACAGATGATGTAACCAGGAACAACAGTCACAGTTCCTGACTTGAGACATTCCACTTGCACATGAGGAAAATCTGTTTCACTGTTACAGCAGTGTGGGCCTGGCACAGGCTTCCCAGAGAGGCTTGTCAAATCTCCATCTGCGGAAGGGGGTTTGGAGATGCATGTAGATGACCCAATGAGTTACAACATGCATTCATTCTTATTCACAACCTTTCTACATTTATAGTGATCCTAAAAGCAAAGCATGTTTGCGTCTTTTACTATTGGTCAAACAGCAGAGCTACAGAAATAACAATTATCATTCCTCCCCGCCTTGTGAAGCTAGCAGTTTCTCAGGCAAAGTTTTGCAGGTGGACAGAGTTCTGTTTTCTACATTCCGAGGGAGGAAGGTAGGAATCTCTTATAAGTACTTCGAGGCCTCTTCAGAATTAGCTACAAGGGCAATTTCTCACAGCTCCTTCACAGTTGCCCATTAGGTCTTATCAACATGGATTGTTCACTGACAGTAAATCATGACCTTCTGTGAGAAAACCCTCCACATCCATCCTTGGAGTCATTCAAAAAAGCAGTAAAGCCATGCACTCATCATCTAGTAATGATACTTTGAGCAAGAAGTTGGGCAAGAGAACTCCAGAACTTTCTCCCAACCATTTGAGTCTCTAAGACTTCCACATAGTCCTGATGCATAGGAAAAGTAGGAACAATTGAGGACTTAATTTTCAGAAGTTAATTAAGTAATTTCAATACTTTAAAATGTATACCAGATATTAAAATGGTAACTGATTTGTACCCTCTTCCTCCTTCTTTTTTTTTTTTTTTTTTTTTAATTTTCTTTCTCCAGGACAGATCAATTGGAAGATAAAACACAGGATGGTGTTCAGTTGCCAATGAGCAATTGTTCAGTAATGCAATTGTTCAGTGAGCAACCTGATCTAGTTGAGGGTATCCTTGCTCACTGCAGAGGGGCTGGACTAGATGACCTTTGGAGTCCCCTTCCATCCCTAGCCATTCTGTGATTCTATGCCTGAACACTGGAGAACCAAATTTCTCAGATTCTCTGTGGTTTCTGAGACACCCAGCTAGGATCAGCAAATGTGAAACAAAGTCTACAGAGTCCCTAACCCTACTGGGCAGACAGCCTGTAACCTATTTTTAAAAGTCTGCATCCCATTTGAAAGAAGCAACTTTTGCAGGGTTAGACTTCATCTGTGTGATGTCCACTGCTCCCACTTAATGTCTGATGTTTTATGCCCTTGAGTCACCTGCAGCTTCAAATCAGACTAAGCAAAGAGGGAGCAAGCTCAGGGGGGCAATTCTCAACATAAGTATCAGACTCAAAAGAGTTCTGTCATGAGGAAATAAATAAATCAAAGGTAATAATGTATTACTAGTGAATTTAGTGTTGTATCTGAATTCTTTGCATGCTACAGTGAAAGTATGAGCTGTTCTTTTTGTTCCTCACATGGATGATTTTGGGGAAAAGTGGGCTTATGCAAAGGAGGAAAAGAAGTTGAACTGGCTGACAGAGGAGCTTTCAGAGGGAGACAAGTTCTATTTGATTTTTTTACAATAACAGAATCCCATTTTTGTTTTTATTTTTTTTTTCTGTCTGAAGCAATTCTTGTTCTAAGGTGGCCTGTTTAAACATATCATATGCATCCTCTCCAACATCATTTTTTCCCACATAATTTTGAAATTCTGAGTGTGTTCTACTGTGAAACCAAATTTCCATTCAGCCAGACAAGAAGAAGGTAGCAGAAGAAAAATTTGAACTGTACAAACCGATGCAGAGGATGCCCATACACAATGTAATGAAGCATCCAAGAACGTACAGAAGTCGTTTACTCCACAATGCTTCTAACTTGAAACAAAACCCTTTGGGTTTTATATAAAGCTTAGAACTTTACTGTTAATACACCTTGGAAATTTAGCCTTACCTTCCTTCACCTGCTTTCCATCCTGTGCTGCATGCCAGCCTATCTGAAGGGGTGCATTTCCTCACACCTGACAGGAAACATTGAGACCTTTCTATATACTTCTAGGTGGTAAAGTTAAGATATAAGTACCTTCAGGGTCTTTCTACTGTCAGTGGAAAAAAAATCTATTGAAAAAGATTTGGAAAGTAATTTCTTATATTAATGCCTCCATATGATACAGAACACTGTAGATAAAGAAGTTATGAATAAATTGATTTACATATGAAACATGGCTTCTGAAATTTTGTTAATAGGCTGTAATTTAACACCTTTAATAGTCTCCTGAAGATGCAGCACTGTGTAAAATGTTTATTCAAAGTCACCCACTGCCCAATAGAACCCCTTGAATTAAAAATTGTTAAAGTGGCATACAAATCCATGTAGATGTCTTTTTAAAAATAAGTCCGGCAGCTAGGAAAAAAAAAAATGTAAATGGAGAGGCTGAGGACTGCTAATTGTTTGAACCATTTAAATAGTGGGAAGTGCTAGGCTGACTATTTAACTGTATTGCACTGCACTAATCTCTGCTGGCAGCAGAGTCAATAGAAGCTCTACAAGGAGTCTGAACAAAATGTGATTTTCCTAGCCAGATAAATCTTCCCCATTCCCACTATCCTTATTATCTTCCTGACAATGCATCTAACAATTGGCATAAATGTGTAATCGAGATCTATGCTGTGGAGAGAATTTCCTCTGAAAACATCATGCAGGAAGCAGCCACAAGTGAAGGCTCAAGTTTTGTATGAGTTGCATGCAGTTCTTACTCCTCAGGGGGAAGGGACTTTCATCTAGAAAGTAAGAATGTGCATCAGTCAGGAAAATGTTTGACTTCCAAATGCATTTTTGATTCAAATTCAGTAGCTGTAAGGCTTGCCTGAAGAAAAAAAAAGAAATCCAATTGCTAATAGCTGTGGAATTATCTCAGGTGTTTATTGCCACTGTTTGTCCTGATTTAAAACAAGAACAACAAAACCTGATCACAGGTATCACTATGGATGAGAAGTGGAAATAAAATGGCAGAAACAAGAGGTAAAATAGACTGGATGAAATTTCCTCATAACCTTTCCATGTAGCTATGCCCAGTCTAGACTCAAAGGCACTTGCTAAGAGGATGATTATAAGAATAAAAACCAAAAAAGGCCTTCCTGAATTAGCCATCTTTTGATGTCATTCAGCCATGTTGGAAATTTCTTCTCATTATCTTTAGCAGACTCTGCTTTACACAGAGTTAAGTTTCTCTCCCCAGTTGAAGGAGCCTTGGAAAGCTCTACCAAAGCTTAAATCCTTAAAAGTTTATAAAATGTCTTGTAAATTCTGGTCTATTTTTATTTATAATAGCTTTATATCAATTTATTTTCCTGTCTTAGAAAAGTCTTAAGATTTCAAATTACTCTTACATAGCTTGGAGAACTATCACCCCACACTTTTACAATGAGCCACCACGAGGCTCATTTGTTTGCAACCTAGCTTTACCATTATTCTGATTTACTAATATTTATCAGAAACACACCGGTGGAGCAATTTGAGAGGATTTGTTATAACCTCCTTTAAAGTCCCAGGCCTTAACAAAGGAATCTTTCTGGCTATCTTCTGAACATATTTAGGATGAGTGGAAATGGGCTTAAGTTGCACCAGGGGAGGTTTAGGTTGAATATTAGAAAAAAATGTCTTTACTGAGAGTGGTGAGGCATTGGAACAGGCTGTTCAGGGATGTGGTGGAATCACCATCCATAGATGTGTTAAAAAAACATCTAGATATGGCACTTCAGAATATAATTTAGTGGACGTTATAATGTTTAGTAGACAGTTGATCTTGATGATCTTTAAGGTCATTTCCAACCTTAATGATACTATGATTTTGTTTCTGCTGTAAAACTCATTTCCGAGTAAGACACGTGTAAGTTTGTCTTATTGAACTTAATAAGTGAGGTATGATGATGTATATTCAGGAAGGGGAAGGATATATTTTACCTTCCCTACCCTTCCTGGAATGAGCCTGTCACAATCCAATATTAGGATGCGTGGCAATTTCACTCCTGTGCACATAAAAAGCTCTCACTTCGGATATTTGCAGGGGTTTTTTTTCCTCTTTTTCTATTTATCTAACAGGTTATAGGCTTTCTCTACTCAAGGATTTAGCCTAGAACAGCGGTGATCGCTCCATGAAGGTACAGCTGAGAGGGTTAATTGTTTACAGGGGGTTTAGACTTGCTGGAGTTCACATGTGGTTGCCCTGAAACCGGATATTCACTCCTGTGCACAGAGAAAGCAGCCTCCTCACTGCCTGCGCTGCTAGCACGTGAGGAAGGGAGAAAAAAAAAAGGTAGCCCATCCAGTTAAACACGCTGCTGACTCGTCAGTATGGTATTCATCTGACAAAAGAAGACCATGATAATGTCTTCATCCAGAGTCGATGTGGGAATTCAGGCACATGTTGTTGGTAAGGATGTA
>JAOEGS010016022.1:110885-129059 GCA_025447755.1 Corythornis vintsioides | reverse complement strand
ATTATTAAAAAAAAAAAAAAAAAAAAAGAAACTCTTTTGGCCAGAAGAGATGCCGAGAAGAAAACGAAGACCCCTTCCAAGCTCCGTGGAGGAGCGTGGTCTGGGGGACGCTGCTGATAGAGCTCCCTGCTCCCCTGCACTCACCTGCCAGGAGCCCTGTGCCCAAACCAGCTTGGACCCACCTCACCACGGACCCGTGTTACAAGGTACCTGACATGGCTTTTCCCTCGGGCTCAGCGCTTGGCGGGGCAGTTGGAAACCTGAGGAGGGGCCTCAGGCTCGACAGAGAAAATCCCTCTGCCCCTGCCCTGCTCACCTCCTCACCCTGCTCCCCTTCCACCCGCTACAGGGTGCAGGGCATCTCCAGACCCCTCCCCTCTCCTCCCAGTACAAGTGATGGAAGCTGCAGCCCGGAGGGCAGGGAGAGGGGAATGAGGGTTTTTTTCTTATGCAAAGTCCATCAGGATAAATCAGATCCTCAGCTCCACCTGGAGAGGAGACTTATGTGCACAGATAGAACCTGCATCCCCGTGACTCCTCCTCCTCCTCCAGCTCTTACGAAGTCCCACCAGGTTAGAAGGGTGACAAGAGGTCCCTCTTGTCCACACAGCGAACCCCAGAGCTTTATAGGGTTCCCTCAGGCAGGTGAAGATAACCCACCCCATCGAGCCCTCCCACCCTGCACCCTTGGTGCCCGCTCAGCCCGTGTTCCCTTCCCCCTTGCACAGCATCTCTGCCTTTGGCACTTACTTTGCAGCGAGGCGAGAGGCTGTGAAGCATCTCCTCGCAGCCCCGCATTCATTTGTCCCAGCAGCTTACAGAAATTGATACTTCTTATAAAATATTTATAGTTTAAAAAAAAATAAAAGCAAAAGGAGAAAAAAAACCCCTCCAAAACAAACCCCAAACCTCCTCCTCCTTCCTCCCCCTTCAGTCTCAAGGTGTCTCCTGCACTGGGAGCCAGGGAGTGCCCAGCAGGCTGCGGGGCCCGGAGCAAACCCAGGCTTTTTGGCAAGCCTGAGGGTTCCCCCCAAACTCAACAGATAATCCTTCCCCGGGACTGGAACGGGCAGGTCCCGCTCGGGCTGTCGCTTCCCTCGTGGGTCAGGGATGCTGCAGAGCTGCGGGAGAGGAGAGAGCTTGGGACCAGGCGCTGGGAGGGACACGGATGTGAAAGCGGTAGAAATTCTAAGGCTGCCCTTGTCCTTTTAAAGAGCTGGAGCCGGGGGACTCCGCTGGCTGGCGGGGGTGCCCCAGGTATCCGGTTTCAGCAAACACCAGCTAATGAGCAGAGCTCCAGCCTCCCAGGGGCAGGTTCAAGGCTGCGCTGCCGGCGTGGGGAGGCAGAGGGGGGGCAACCCGGGCACCCCACCGGCGAGGGATGGGGCAGGGATGAAGCCGGAGAAGGGAGAGAGGAGGGCTGAGGGTGAGAAGCTACGTGCTCCCTGCTGCTCCAGGGTGGAGGGAAGGCTACAAGGTCCTCATAGTGAGGTCTACAGGGCAAAGGATGGGTCCTGCAAGGTGCTGAGCATCCAGCACGGCTCTGAGGCACCGGGCGGGGTGTGGGGGGGGTGGTTCCAGCCATCAAAGCTGAGGCTCCCCAAGGTCTCACACCACAGAGGTATTTTGGATCTTGCCCCATTATGCCAGGGGAGGTTTAGGTTGGTTATTAGGAAAAATGTCTTCTCTAAAAGGGTTGTCAAGCCCTGGGACAGGCTGCCCAGGGAATTGGTGGAGTCCCCCTCCCTGTACATGTTTAAAAGGTGTGTAGATGTGCTACTGAGGGACATCGTTTAGCAGTGGACTTGGCAGAGGTGAGTTAATGATTTGACTCAGTCTTAGAGGTCTTTTCCCTTGAGATAGGGGGAAGGACCAGGCAGAACTAAAGCACCTCAAACCTAGATATAGGCACCAAGCTTACACATTGCCCATAAAATTAAAAAAAAAAAAAAAAAAAAAAGCAGACAAGTAGGATCAACACTGACCCACCAGGTACCTGAACTTGAAGCTAGAGGGGAATGATGTTACACCCAGAGTGGAAAATTCAGGGACCCACTGGGCTGACTCAGCAACGCAGGTTTTACTCAAAGTCTTCAGAATGTGGCTAAAAATTAAGCTTACCACAATAAATCAGATCTCCCATATACATGACATCTTCTCTTACTGTGCATGCTAAGGACTTCTCTCCTTTAATACATATATTAGACTTAGTTGTGGTTGCCTGCCAAGACTGTGGTTTTGCATCTCCCAGTTTCTATAAGCACAAGATTTTATCCCTACCTTTGCCCTGGATTATCTGCATTTTGCTTCCTTGCTTGCTGTAGCAGATGAAGCTTCAAGTAATGACAACAAAAAATTTGAACAGAGCAGTGTTATGACTGGGGTAGGCAACCAACATCCTCACTCTCCACTGATCTTCAGGAAACCTTATCAGCAGAACACAGCTAAGTTACACATCCAGATATTTGCAAGAAACTCCCGTGCACAGACAAACTTGTCTCAAAAGCCTCTGAGGACCAGCAGCCCAGATGACCCAACCCAGCCCAGCTTTGAGGACTGAGCTTTAGGGACAAAAGGCGGTCACATAATTTGTCAGAAACGTTATTTTTTTAAAAAAAATCTCAATTTTTCTTATCTTATTTTTTCCACCCAGCTGTTTTTTCTGTTTCTCTGTCATGCATTCCTCATTGAAAAACAATCTAGCTAAGCCTAAAGTGGTTAAGATAAAGCTTTAATCTATTAAATAAATTAAAATACTTTCAAAGAAGCATGTGAACATTCCTGTGCTGTTGAATACACTTCATATCCTCCTGCTCTTCTCTATTAACCATCCTTCCCTTCTAAAAATCCCTGCTCTACCCAGAAAGACAAGGGCCTGGCTTCCAAGGGACAAAGGAGAAAGAAAAAAAAAAACCAAAACTGTACTGCATCTTTCTGCAAAGACATATGCAAATAGATGTGTAAGGGTAACTGGTACAACTGGCAACGCTTCAGGTCCACAGCACTGTGCCAAGGACCACCACAAAACACACTTAGAGCCCCGTCCTCAAACACTCTACACATACTTAACTCTGCTCAGATGAACACTTTCAAACCAAACACATGCATAAAAGCTTTGCTAGCATGGAGACATAAATGTAGCTCAGCAGTAGGAAAAAGGGAATTAGCTTAAAACAAAAGGAAACCCAGTGTTGCTAAAGCCAAGACTAATGCCAAGTGAGTTCAGGTTCAAAAATTAGACCTCATTCTTCAAAAAGAGAAAAGCCACAACATATGATCTGAATAGAAATATATTTAGCAGATTTATTTTTCTTCCCTTCCAAATTTAAATAGAACCCATTTTAAAATACTAAATAAACTGAAGTAAATCGACACAGCAGAGAAAGTAAAAAAAAAAAAAAAGAAAAAAATGGATTGACTGTTCTAGTTTAATTAGCCAAAATAAGAAAAGTACAGAGGAGGAGGAAATGCCACCACACACCACACAACACTGGGAACAGAGCACTTGCTTTTGACAAAATGCACCTCTCAAAAAAAGCAGCATGTCATTACTGCCTGAATAAATACAGTCGTTAAAATATTCATCCTTATTTAGCCAGTTGCCAGAAGAATCAGTACCCAGCTCTCCTTAGGATCTGTAGCTTGGTTAAGCATT
The DNA here is from genome assembly GCA_025447755.1 of Corythornis vintsioides. Classification (NCBI taxonomy): domain Eukaryota; kingdom Metazoa; phylum Chordata; class Aves; order Coraciiformes; family Alcedinidae; genus Corythornis; species Corythornis vintsioides. Next base: position 125,404 of record JAOEGS010016022.1, on the reverse strand, counting down.
AAGGCTCTTTATTAATATAAACTTGTCTCTCTGCTCCCCCCAGAAAACCAAGTGTGAGGGCATCTCAAAGCCACGGTGAGCAGGCACCATGGCTGCTCTGTGTGACTCACAGCACCTGGCTGAAAGGTCCAGAAGAATCCTAGACACTAACCTGGGCTTGCCCTCCCAGTTTGGCTTGGCCTGAAGGATAACACTGAATTACAGTTCAGTCATTTTTACCTTAGCACTAGTCAGAAAAGTATCCTGAGTCACTCGCTGCCCCTAGAACTCCCAGGGAATGACAGGGATATATTTGGATCAATACCCTATTCAGGTTTCCAGCCCTGGCAGGACCAGGCAGAAGGCACAGGCAGGGTGAAACCCAAGGCACTGGAAAAATTTGTGGGAGGGATGAAACAAACATGTGAAGGAGAGGGGGGATAAAGATCTTTTCACTCCCTTCTGGGCCAAGGATCCACACCCAGCTTGGACTGGGAGTATCTAAACTGGTATCACCCTGCTGGGGAGGGTTGGATGCAGGTGTGTAATTCCAGCAGCAACAGAAGGTTAACTATCCACAGAAGCAGAACTCATTCCCCAGTCCCTTCACAGTCATGGTAACCAGGCATTGGCCTTGGAGTGACTGACTGTGCTGGTCTCCATCTCCTGGGGATGTCTTGGTGAGGGCTGTCTGAACATCCTATTCTACAAACAGCAACAGCAACGAGCCCCTGGAGAGCTGCAGACAGGGGGTCTGGTTCTGATCCCTGCTCCACACTTTGCCATAGTGTTCTCCCAGGTATAGAATTCCCCACACTACATTTTCTAATCCTTACATGACTTTTCTGTTCAGATCCTGAATATAACATGACTATACCAGCAATTCTCACACTCTTTAGCTCTTTAAAGACTAGCACTAGTTTGAGCCCTGGATTAAAGTCTTCCCTACTCTGTATGGGCCTGGCAATGAGAAGAAACATACCAAAGAACTTCATTTTGTTGCTGAGAAGTCTCTCCACCCAGGGTAGAGTCAAGATGTCCCTGAAGGCAGAAGGTAGAGTAGCTAGGTCAAGTTAGGTGATTATAGAATCATACTGTTTGGAAAAAAACTTCAAGGTCATCATGTCCAACTATTAATCCAGCAGTACCGGGTCTCCACTAAACCACATCCCTCAGCACCACATCTATGTGTCTTTTAATGTGATGTAACAGTGACACTACCACTTCCCCAGGGCAGCCTGTTCCAGGGCTTGACAACCCTTTCATAGTAAAGGAATTGGTCCTCATCTGCAACCTAAACCTCCCCTGGCACAACTTGAGGCTGTTTCCTTGTGTCCTCTTGTTTGTTATATGGGAGACCAAACCCCCCTGTTCCCATCCTCCTTTCAAGGGAGCTGTCAAGAGCAAATGGTCTCCCCTGAGCCTCCTCTTCCCCAGACACTCCTTGTAAGACTTGTTCTCTAGACCCTAATCATCTTTTTTCTAGCTTCAGCCATCCCTGCAAAAACAAGAGGTTTCAGCTGGGGAGCAGAAGATGCAGCAGTTGTGATTTTAGGGTCTGCTGTTTGGCAGCTATCTGGTGATGCAAAAGATGCTGGGGCTAATTATTCTTGTTTCCATGTGCATCCAGAAGATGTACAGAGAACTCAAAAATCATTATGTAACCAAATTACTGCTCCAAAATACTCCCCTCCCCAGGCTTTGCCAAACCCTGTCCCATCCTGTGCCACAGGCTAGTGATGACATGTTTGAACTCCTGCAGCTGTTCAATGTAAAATTAAATTCTTTTGAGGAACACTAAAAGCTTTTCTCTCTTGACCGGTGCTGTGGGGATGCTGCATCTGGCAAAGCCTGATCTTTCTGTGCTTTCCAACTGCACCATATCACACCGGGCTGCCCAGCCAGCCAAGAGGTAGGAATGGCTGTTAATCATTAAACGAAGCCTTTTTCCAATAGAATGAAAGAAGACACAATGCAGTAATACCAGTCCAAACCCACTCTTCCCAAGGAAATGCTGCCTGCCCATTACAACTCTGTCACCCACTGCTATTTGGAGAGCTACAGTTTTACAGGATGACTGTAAAGAAAATTATTCAGCTGACATTACAAGCAAACAGTGTGGGACTGATGGGGAAGCTGCAGCAGAGCAACACATGATCACGCTTTCCCAGGCAAATATTGCAGCTCCTGAATCCTGAGCATCTTTAAGATATAAAGCAAAGGCTGATTAGTTTTGTAAACATCCCTTTATTTTCCCTGTTTGTCCAGCTGTTCCTAAATTGTATTCAGTCTACCCCTAGTTTAGGACCCTTTCAGTCACTAGTGCTACTGGAAAACACAAGAAACAGAGAGATTTTGAGCAGTGTCCTCCAATCTAAACACCAGACCAGGCTGTTCTGCAGCTGTTGGCATAGTGTGGTGATTCTGAACTGCATTTTGAACCAAGGCCACTTTTCCCTTTCTACCACGGGGGGGAAGACAATTCACCATCCAAATCCCCCTAGGCTGAGCACACAGTGGAGTCTTCCAGGCTGGAGGTTTGTTAGTTAAATGCAGCAGTGCATTAGCAAGCACAAGGACTTTTCCCACTGGTGTGCCAAAGGACCCTGTTGGTTTGGTGGAGATGGATGTGTGCTATCTTGGGTGAGTACAGGTAATGTGATCTTTCTCTCTAAAGAGAACATCTTTTTTGTACAGCACATCTTTTCATCATGAAACAGAACCACCCTGAGAGCACCTTCTCCCATAGCAAAGTTGGACACGACACCATTGTGTAAAGGTGCCTGATCTAAATAATCCCCTGCATATTAAAGACAACTGCTGCTGCAGTTGCTACTACAACAGCACATTACTCCAGCAGGCAGCATAAACCAGTGTGTGAAAACTTAAGTCAAACATGCACAATGCTTATAAATTTTGGGTAGCATTGCCCACTCATCATGTGGTCTGCCAGCTTTCTGGATAGCCCAGCAGCACTGCTTGCATGTGCAACACAGAACTGATGCAGGCAGGAGCAGTGAGCCTGACCTGTTCTGAACACATCAGACAGTGGCTGGGTAGCTGCAAGCAACAAACACTGGACAGTACCAATTATTTAGTGACACCAAGCCCTTTCTGAGATGCTTCTTGCTCTGTAGATGCACATGCCAAGACACACTCATTTGCACACCCAGTAAGGCTCAAGGCCAAGTTCAGCCAGTGCAAGGCCTTCAAGATACAGCATGTTGCAATGCAAATGCCTGGTACAAAGAATTTTACACACAGAAGCTAAGTTTGGGTCAGATTCTGAGTAGTTTCAATGGGGAGAGAAAAGGAAAAAAAGCTTAGAGAATATCAAAACAGCTTTTTATTATAACCAACATATAAGGTAATACTATTTAAAGCAAAAAGGTTTTTTACAATCAAAACAAAATGCATTTAGCTTTTAAAAAGACCAACAATCCTGCAGAAAAAATGCTGTAGGAAAGATAACCCTGTGTATTGGTGTCAGGCAGGCCTGTGGGAGCAATTTACTGGTCAAAGGAAAACCATACCTGCCTTGTGTCAGGAAGAAATTGAAGGGGATGTTAAGTCCAGGGCAAAATGAAGGAAAGGGGTGACTAGACAGAGAAGAGCATCTTCTTGAGCTCCACCCAGACACCAAAACAGCTTCTGTAGCTGTGACATGAAACACCCCTTGCATGTATACAGACATTAAGCAAAAGCTTGTACTTTACTAAGTTACAAGGTATCAACCCCAAAAGATAAACAATTTGGTTCCTGCAGTCTGAGATTAAGGTACAAACCATTCACATCAGGTAATTTCTTGGTGTAAACTGCAGTGTACTGCTGTGTCACCATTTCTTTTGGCAATGGCATTTGGCTTTTTCTTCAACCAGTTGCTCATGGCTCTTCTAATAGGATGTGGCTGGTTAGTTGGCAAGAGGTATCACCCCATTTCTTACCAGCTCTCTGGCCCTGGATGTCTCCTATTGGACTCTGCCTGGAGGCAGTGGTGTCCAAAGGATCACACACTAACCTAGATCTCAGCAGAGCTCTGGTTTGGTTTTCACTACTCCATTGACCTGCAGGGTGACCCAAAGCAACTTAAACCATTGCTTTTGTGCCACTATTTTCTTGTCTCTAGAGTGAAGCTTGTGATATAGATCATCTTACGTGTAGAGAGGTTTAAGACCTTCAGACATAAAGCTCTGCCAGTGAACTGTTATTACTTTACTATGCAGCTGGCAGCAGCCTCTCCGGCAGCTGAAAGTGTAAATCTATTTCCCAACCAGTTTTATATTCACCATAACCTGCCATCATCCAGATGCAGAGTTCATTAGAGATCATTCGGTTTTATCTGGCTGCAAAGTCCCGTGTAAAAGCACAAAACAAACCAAACAACAAACCTAAACCAAAAAGCCCCAAAACACACAAAAACCCAACCAAACACAATATCCCACAAAAAAAGTAATACAAAAAAAAACAAAGACACCCCCCCCCCCCAAAAAAAACCAAACCCAAAACCAACAACAACAAACAACCCATAAAAAAAACCCAAAGAAACCCACAAAGAAACAAAAAAGAAACCTGCTGATTAAACATGCAATTCAAATACATCTTCTGGAGCACAGCAGACAATTCCTAGCATTTTATCTGCACTAGCTGAAACGCAATCTGTGCCACTTAGAGCAGAACAATGCTCGATTTCTTCATACTTCACTTGAATTGTTAACACATAAAGCAGAAACACAGCCCATTTTCACAGAGAAGTTCTCTTCTGACACACTCAGTATGTTAACAGAGAGTATACAAATCTGCTTCAAAGCTAATAGCCCTTTTTTTCTTTTTTCTTCCAGCAAACATACTTCTTCATATCTGCACTCTCTCACTCGCTCTCCACTTCAATAGCAATAGTATTTAGTAAAGCTCTCCAAACTGGAGCCACTGCAGAAGGGACTGCATTTACTGATGTTTAGTTAAGAGCTAATAAGAGAGCTGGTTGTGTCTCTGTTCCTCCAATTCCAAAGAAATTAAGAAAATAAGTAAATATTTATACACCCACTGGTGAAATAAATCCCCTCCTGCCCCCAAAGGAGTGGGAAATAAAATGAAGTGATTGAAATGGAATTTAATGGAAGGGGACTTTGTTTGCCTTTTTTTTTTTTTTTCCTTCCAAGAGCTTGGAAGGTGTTTGTTGGGTTTTAAAATTTTATTGTGATTTAGATGCAGTTGTACTGTACAAAGTGCATCAAAGCAGCTTTACAGGGGGACCTTTCATTAAGGACCAAAAGCTGAGGGGCCCTCACACGCTACTAGACTCATCAGTGGGTCTGGAGGACACAAGGCTCAGGTATGTCAGGGGCTGGACCATCTCCCTTTCCACTAAGCCCCATCTGGGGATGCTGTGGGCTCAGCCCAGATGGGGCTGACCTTGCTGAGAAGCAGTTAACGTTCCGGGGAGTTTGATACAGTATAAACAATTTGATCAGCATTGTTCTAGCTCTCCCAGCATAGAGAGCCTGTCCAAAGCCTGTTAGGGCTGTTGGGAAGACTCCTGTTGACTTCTCAGGCCACCAGAACACACTCTGGTCTCATCAGTATTTCTTGTTCATATAGACCCATGGTTGACCCCAGCCTCTGGTGCACAGTCCCTTTGAAAAAGGGAGATCTACCAGTGACAGATTTGCTTCTGTGATAAAATGCTTCATGGGTCTTCTCCCTCCACCCACGTGAAGGCTCTTGGGCTTATCTGTTCCATGTGATTCACAAATCCCCTTACTAAATAATCAGAGTATTGGGGACTCTGATCCCATCAATGTATCTGGTGAAAGGAGTTTCTCTCTTGAGAAAGGCAAATCCCCCTGAACTACTCACCTGGACCAGATCCTGCACAGCTCTGAGATGCTCCAATTTCCAGTGCAAGCTGCTCCCCCAGCAGCCAACCAGAGCATTATGTGAGCAGCCTCATTGGCCTCTCTGCACCTTTAATCAGGAAAGCCTTTATTTTAGTTAATATTTGCCAAGCAAAAAGTATCTATTATTCAGTCCTACATAATTAAATCACTATTACCATTGTTATTCCATCAAATAAAAAATTCCAAATCCTTTTGCACAAGATACCTATTTTTTTTTTACAGCATGGAGGGTCATGGAGATGCATTTCACTAAACTGCCAGAAAACCTGTCTCCTGAACTAGCTACTCTACAGCAGGCAGTGTATCTGCCATCCTAACCTGATTTAGGAGGATTTAAACTGCCAAACTACTTCTTGCTGTAAATGGAGTATGCCACTGACTGCAGGTAGGCATCCCTCATTCACCATGCAGAGACCTGGGAGCAGAATTTCATATACTTGCAGACAGAAATAAAGGCAAAAATGCTGCCAATGCTCAATAGAATCCTCTATTTTGGGGGGGGGGGGAAGCACCAGACATGAATGTTAATAAAAGTTAATAAAAATCCTGCATTTCCACTGCTCACATTTATACCAATAGAATTGCAATGAATTTCTGTGTGTTCAGCTGAAATTTCTATTAGTGGAATAACACAGAGAAGTTGGCCCTTCTACATCTCAGAAATGCAGCCAAGGGGATAAGTTCTCATTTGCAGCATCCAGTGGCATCACTATAGAGGAGCCATTCTACAGACCAGATCAAGACATTTTTAAGCCTGCTTCCCATTTCCCATTCCCTCAAAACCTGTGGGATCAAAGAACCTTGTCACTGATGAGGGTTAGTTCAAGGTCAAGTCTACACTCCAAAAACCAAGAGAGAAACACTGTTTACTCTCCAATTTCTCAGAAAACAGTGAAATCTCTCTTCATATGGAAGGTTTCATATGTGTCATCAACAAACTTTTCCACTGGCAAACTTGCTGTGCCTCAAGATCTGCTTCACATGTAAATGAAATTTGGTTTTTTTCAGTGTCATCTCCTTTCATAGCCAGCCAGAACACTTGCCTTTCTTCTCTTATACTGCTTTTCTCTCATATTTATTTATTATGAACTAACATTATACTATTTCTTATTTAGATTTAAAAGGGCAGGTTTTGATCTCATTCCATGGGTCAGCATATCTTGAGGTGCTCTTCTCCAACCAGCTCTGACTGTGGCTCTTTTCCCATCAAATCCCATACTTCACCCACAAGTCAGACCACACCTCACTGCAAGACTCGCATTACTCAGCAAAATGGAATGACACTATTTTAATATTTTACATCTTCAAAGGCTTGAATAAGCAATGCTACTTGGTTAATACTCTGGTTGGTGGCTACCCCCCAGGCAGGGAGCAGGTACAGTGTTTTCTCTGTACCCCTGCTGAAGTACACCTGACAGCCTCACTGGCAAACAGCTAATGCTGCCTCAGTTGTCAATTGATGTGGGTAATGTGGCTCTCACCTTTGCTTTCCTTCAAATAACACCCACAAAACACCCAAACCAGCCACCCCCATCAAATGCATGATGAACAGGTCTCTAGTACAAAACCCACTTTGATGCCCCTGATGCCTTTCATCACAGCACCCAGAAGTGCTTGGCAATTAACGTGATCCCTACTTCATCACCCTCCCACCTACATGGCTTTCCCAAGTTCACCAGCTGGATGTACAGAAAGCCCCAGACACCTAAAGGTGCAACTGTGAGAACAATGCCTGAGCACTCTCATTCCCAGAGATCTCTGGGAGCATTACATACCATCCCCACTTCAGAAAATAAAATCAGACCATTAGGAACTTGTTCCATCCAGATCACAGAGAGTGCAAAGCAAGGAGTCCACACCACGCCACAAGCCTCCCCTCAGCACCACTGCACTTGGCAAGTCCCACAAAACACATCTGTCCTATCTACACCAAAGGGACCTTGTGCAGAAAGTTTCCCTGCACTGTCCATCCCTTCATCCTGAGCTGCTTTTGGTTTGTTGTTTGGTTTGGGAGTTTGTTTTTGTTGTTGGTTTTTTGTTTTTTTTTTGTTTGGGATTTTTGGTGTTGGGTTTTTTTTCTTCCTTTTAAGAAAAAAAGCCCAAGAGACTAGTTTCTGAGTAGTTTTCCCCCAAAGTAGAAGGAATATAGAAAGAAACACCAAGCTTGCCAAGCTTTACATTTTCCTTCTCCTTTTAAGGGGAAATAACATTGAATTAAAATATTTGTAACTGGTATCATTCAGCATTTTATTTTATAGATTGGATTTTTAATTTTTTTTTTCTAGTCCAACAAAGACCACCCTTTCCCTGCAAGCAGCACTAGGAGGGGACTAGGCTGAAAAAAAATTATAGATTCCAGAGTTTACAAGAGAACCAAAAAAGCTTAATTATAGTTATTGACATAGCAAACACCCACTGAAGGCTTAATCTTCCCTTGGCCAGAAATAACGACACAAAATGAAGGCAGCAAACTGACATCAAACCACCTCAACTAGGGACAGCCTATTAATGCACCAGGGCATGAAAACACACCTTGCTCACCTCCTGTCACAGCCTGGAGGAGACACCAGTCAGGACAGTGGTTGCTGTCAACCCACCAGTGGTACTGACCTGGATTGTTCAGGGGATTTTTATCCTCCATAGCATAGGGTTCATGAGTTCCCCCTTCCAGATGCCTCTCTCCCAGAACAGCTCCTGCCCCTGCACTGAGATTCAGTGCCCATGTCCTGCACCATTAACACACAGCACATCCCTGTTGCTCCCCCACTATCTCTGTGAACCCATCCTCATCCTGTCAGGTACCACGACAGAGGTGTTTGAAGGAATCACCTTCTGCTGCAGCAATGCTCTGCAGATAGAGATGGGACATTCCTGGGAGTTAGCCAGTGTCTGGACCAGTCTGTTCCTGCCCAACCCTGCTTGCTCCCAGGCTGAGCTGGCAGATCCTGAAGGAATGGTGCTCGTGGGCAACTCACTGTCCTCCGGGCAAACTCCACACACCAGCAGCTGCACTTGCATCAAAGGCCATATGTCTAATGCCATGCTAAAAAGGTTAGAGATGGTTAAACACAGGCTGGGGTATTCCCAGGGAGCCCAAGGAGGCTACTGAGCATCAGTCCCTCTGGACCATGAGTGTTGCCAGGTGGCACTGCCCAAACTTGCTCCAATGGGGCTAGCAGCCCCACAGCTACTGGCAATGCTGCACTGCTCACTCAGAGTCCCCCAGACTGTGAACATGACCTTGCAATAACCTTGGAATGACAGGGAGAAGCCCAATTAATCAGGGAGATGAGATGGAGGCAGCAGCAAGGACTTAGTCCTTATCACAGGCAAAGATTGATACAGAGCTGGGGAGACAAAGCACAGAACTCCCAGAACAACCCAGCCAAATATTCCCTTTAGTTTCCATTTCAATCAGCATGTCCCCAGCTTTGTCCCCACAAAACAAATTATATTTTCTGAGGGGATAGGAAGGCTGTTCAACCTGGGCTGGTGTTTGCCTCAAGGCTCTGCAAGCTCATGACCTTCCCCTGTGGTCATGTAGCCACAGTCGTGCAGCAGTTCCCAGCACCCTCCACAATTAACAACAGGCTGGACCACAAAGCCCTCATTTAGACTGGAGCGAGTGTATTCATGCAAAAAACCACAACAAAGCTTTTGGGACCTGTAGGAATAAACAGCTGACCACAAGAACACACATTTCACCCTTACACCCAGCACCTTGCACCTCTCCCTTGGGGCTCTTAAGGACCATGTAAGAGAAAGGCCAAGGGCTGGATTTGCTCCACACACAGTCGTGGGTGTCATGTGGTGCTTGAGGGTCATGGCTATGAAGGAAACAAGTTCAGGCAGGTTTAACATCACCTTAGGTGCTTCTAACCCCCAGAAACTCCCCAGACTTGCATTTTTTCCACGCAAGAACATTGTCTTTGCCCTGTGCAGCATGGATGTTACCTACACTGTTTCAGCACCAGTTACCTCCCAGTAGCCTGCACATTTCCACACCCTATCTGTTTTATGCAGCGGTGTTCATCTGACAAGCTTTGATGGGAACTGTTCCCCAGCCAATGGTAGACAAAAAGCTTTTGTAAGAAGAGGGAGGTCAGAATTAACCCTTTTCTGCAGTGAACTTCATGGCACGTACACCCAGGAAATTTGTCACTCAACAGCATGGCCCAGTGCCCAGCACATCCCCTCGCTGACACGCTCATGGATTCACAGGTGGCATCTGCAACCCCAGTCACAACCAAGAGGCTGCAGTAAAACTTCTAAAGAAAGGCAGAGAGACAGTGGTAGGAGAAGGAGAGACTTTCCTGGGAGAAGTGCAGCATCAACACCTTAATACATGGTTACAGCAGAGCTTGGTACTCCCATTTACAAGAGTGATCAAAGAAGTCTCCTTAAATCTGGAGTGAGGAAAGTAAATGGGAATAAAAGCTAAAACTGAATGGGCTGGATACTAAAAAGAGCAGTATTATACTTATTTGTTGCTCATCTCCTGCACACCAGCTTTACTCCACTGAATAGCTATAGAATTCACTGGCGTTATTCCTAATTTTACAATGATTTGGGAGAAGAGGGGACAAAGACAAGCAAACAAAGCTAATTGCCTTCAGTGTTTTGTTTATCTGGTTTTTGTTCAGCCAAACAAAGAGGACGTTCAGGTCCAAGCTGACTGTGGAGCCACAGAACTCTTTTGCTCGTCTGGTCTGTTTAAAAACAGTTTGCAATTTTGGCATCCAGCATCTTCAGCAACTATCAGCATCACGTATTTTCTTATCTCCATCTGGTCACTATAGAAACTTTGGTGACTTCAGCCACTATTACTACAGATTAATCAACATTGCAAAGCCCCTCCAAAAAAGCAGGAAGTCCTCCAAAAGCCAATCCCTTGGTCATGAAAACAACAAAGCCAGGAGGAGATTAATCACTGGATGCTATTTCCAATGCAAAAGTCCAAGCAGGAAAAGTCCCAACTTTAATAACAAAGCTGTGTTCTAACCCATCCATACCAATGTGCTTTTGTTCTTGGTGCCAGAGAAGAACACACTGAGCAGAAATGTAAATAACATGGCATGCTATGCAGAGAGAGCATGCTGCTGGCCATAGCCAGTGGAATATGGACTACACAAACCACAACCAACCAGTTTAGCCAGCTTTGGTTGCCTTCCCCACATCATCCAGCATCTAAGGTGTAGCCTGAAAGAGGCAGGAAGATTTCCAGTCATCAAGCAGAGGAGCAAGTGTTGAAAGAGGGAGCCTGGGAGGTCAAATCCAACCTGCTACTATTTCTAATCAGGAGCAAAGCAGTTGAACACAGATGTGCCAAAGGTGTGAAGGACAGAGGTCACCTCTACCTGCAAGTCCCTGAGAGACTCTAGCAAAACAAGATCACCAGATGTGAAGCAACCCAGTGAGAAGCAGGTATAGATGTCTCCACATCTGTGAGGAGACTTGCAGTCTGTCTCAGCACTGCAAAGTACAATAGGACAGACTTTGAGCAGCCACCCAAATGAGAAGGGTGAATCTTAAAAGCACTACCTGTCCCAAAGCACCAAAGTCAGCAGAGCTACTGTGTGCAGGCACCTCAGGAGGCAGCCTCCAGGTGATGCTGATGCCAAGTGTCAGCAGCTTGGCATAGTCCTTGCACCTTCTCAAACAGGGAGCAGTGGTTGCAGGGCAGGTGTTCAGGATCAAAATTTCTCTGCTACTAATTCTTCAGTGTGCAATAGTAGAAGTTTCCTAAGACCCTGGAACTCTGAGTAGCCTCCTCTCAAAGAAAACAAAATGTATTCCTAGAAAATAGCATTTTTCCCTTCTAGAAATACAAAAGATTTGAAAAGGCAGCCACTAAACAAAGTTGCAAACCAGAAGGCAGAGAAGCATCCCCAAATCTATTACCCTTATTATTACATTGTGAGCTGACCTGAAGCCATCTGGGAACTGGCATTGCCAAGTATCTCCCCACTAGACACCAGCACAAAACTTCTCGACTCCCAGCAGAAAGAGCAGTTGGGAGCCTCAGGGAAACCTCTCTGGTACCTGCACAGAGCATCCAGGACAGGCTGGTGGAGCATGGCCTGCCCATCCCTCATGGCTGGCTGTTGGCAGGCGCTCCCAGAGCTCAGGCAGGAACCTGCATCCTGACACCACCTGCTCCTGTTCTGGGACATAAAGCCAACCCTAAAACTTGGCTTTTGACTCAGGGACTGGGCTGGAGTTTTAGGACATTTCCCAACCCTCGCTGTGCCCACTGGCTTGAATGCCTTTCTCTAATGAGATTTTTACAGTAGTGGTCTAATGCTCCAAGTTACAAAGCCTAGGATTTTAGGAATAGTTCTTAAAGTTAGGGTCCTGAATACTTCCCTGTTACTGGAGTACAATAGGCTGCCCTGGGCACTAAGTGGAGGATGGGTTTGGATGCAAAAGTGCCCAGGACAGACCAGAAAAAAGGTGCTGAACCAGCTCAGAGCTTGTTGCTCAGTAACCACAACTGTGACAGTGCCCACTTGACAAGAATTTGCCATCGGTCCTTCCAGCTCAACTATAACAAAGAGACTCTTCTTTTCATTTATATTTTTATTTTCTATTTACACAGTCCTTTTCCAGAGTGGACTTGCAAGGTGCAGGGGAAGGTAAGAAAGGGGGAGAAGCCAATGCAAACAGTCTGGGAGGGAGCCTTTGAAAATCAGACGAGTTTCAAAGATTTCTCTTTTGAGTGTCCTTCACTCTCCTTGCATCAGGGAGGGAACACAGAGGAACTAGGTCATGAAATCCAGGGAAAAAGTCAAACAAGCAAATCTCAGCTGAAACCCCCGAGGTTAGTATGTCATGATCCTGTTCCAGAGGGGAGAGTTTCTGCTAAGCATGACTGAAATGTAAGATGGGCTTTAAATAAACTATGGCGGTGGAACACATTAATGTCCTGCCCAATGTGCTTTTTAATATCAAGGAAAATGAGACATAAAAATTGCTTGCAGGGCTTCTGCCAACTAAATCACCATTTTACACTAGGGTGGAAATTAAGAGGGGAAAGGAAAGCAACACCCTACTTCAAAGTCACATTGGATGCAGACCTGTATCTGAAAAAGGACCTTTGGGTCTTTTTTTCTTTGTAAGGCTCTTAAAAATCATCTTTTGTTAAGATAACAGGAATGAAGCTCTTAATCTTGGTTTGTAAACACAGATGGAGGCTCACATGCTAACGCCAAAGATTTTGAAAGTGACTGGTTCAAGATGCTTCCACTTTGGTAACCCTACTTGTGAACAAAGCCTGCTGTTTCAACAGCTTGATTTTCCAAAACCACTCCACATCCACACCCAGAAATCCTCCTATACAGAGGAAATTGTTTCCTACACCCAAAAATACCTATTTGATACCCTAACACCTTACCATTTCTATTCAACACCTAGTTGTTCTGGTTGATGCTCACAGTTCATCAATCCATCTTTTACATTTTCACAATCTTATCATTTTAGATTCCTCATTTTTCTCCTATGTGCAAAAGGCACAAAATGACAGAGAACACCAGGCTGCTCTGTCCCCTCCTTAAAAGTAAAACTATTTGCAGTTCCCCCTGGTTTGACTGGGATGACACAAAGACAACAACTGCCCTGATCAGCTCCTTGGCTGGGTTCAGAAGATCCCTGCTCCTGGCTCTCTGCCCTCCCTTTAGCCAGCAGACAAGCCAAAGAGACTTTCACACAATACACTAAATCCAGCTCAATTTTCCACCAAATCCAGCTCAATTTTCCACCTTCTGTGCCTTTGACTGTCAGCCTTCATTGCTCCCACAGGACCTCACATGCTGGATGCACTGCTCCTCCCAGGCAGTCTGATCCTCCCCCTCACCAAACTCTGCATGAAGGTAAAACTAACAGCATTACACACTTTTGTTCTGGGACTGTCCTGGGACATCAGTGCACGCTCTGAAGTGGCTATCAGCTTAAACCAGACCCAGGGTTCACCTCAGAATACTGCTTGGTCTCACCTTCTGCACTTCAGCCTGACATGACCCAGGTGTTTCCCCAGTACAGGGCTTCGTAGTTGAAGGATCTGCAAGTTTCTTCCTGGTTGGAGCATCTCAGAACAAGCACTGACAAGGATTTACTGGAGTTCAGAGAGCAGACCGGATGGCAAGAGACATTCACAATGAATTTCAAGAAGCTCAAAATAGAACTTGCACTTCTTCCTGGACTTGCAATAGCTATGGCTGCTTTAACACATGACTATTCCTCATTTCAGCATCCTTGTGTTAACTCTTTTTCTATCGTATACATCTTTTCACCACATCCTTTGAACTGCAATAGATTTTTTTTTCTAGCATCCTCATATACCACCCACATCAACAGGAGTTACTAGTTTCCTTAGGATGTGTGTGCTTACAGCAGAGTATATCCCCTCTAAATCATACTAAAAAGCCTGATCATGTCCAACCTCTTTTTTTTTTGACATGTTATAGAAACTCCAGGCACCCAACTGGGGCACTCATTGAACAGAAAAAGTTCCCAGCTCCACAGCTGAAATAGTTAAGAAAAGGAAGGGGGGGGGGGGGGGGGGGGAAGGGCGGGGGGGGGCGGGAACCCCGAATCACACAAACCACAAAAATCACATCCACCCTCCCTCCCCTTACCCCTGAACAA
>JAOEGS010016022.1:87015-110785 GCA_025447755.1 Corythornis vintsioides | reverse complement strand
GGGGGGAAGGAAGAGCCCTGAGGGGCACTAACCCTAGATCACATCAGCCACAAATTTCACATCCTACCTCACTTCCCTTACTCATGGACAAAGCGAGCTTAGAAACAACCTACAACTTGGCCAAGCTAGGCAAGCCTTGCCCAGCACATTTTCTTTTTAGTGCACTGAGCTGAAACATGCACACATTAAAACTTTCTCAGGCCACTCCAGAGTATCATATCACAGCGACTATTCCCCGTTTTAACATCATTAGGCTGTGTGCATGCAAGTCTGGCGAGCTTTACACACATCAGCCATGTGCTGAAGATAATGAGTTACCACAGATTTGCCAATTTATTTTTGGAAAGTGTCTGATAGAAGCTGATAGTTCCAGCCTTGACCCACTCTCCCAGAGAAAACTGTATTCACAGTAGCCAGAATATTTAAAGAACATCATCCAAAACAAATTAAATAAATAATAGGCATGAAAATCAAAGCCTACAACTGTTTCCACCACAAAAAAAAATAAATAAAAAAAAAATTCAAAGCTGCAGTGAAGCGAGGGAGAAGCTCTGGTGCTGTGGACAGCATCATGCCATAAAAGCTGCAGATATTAACTGCACCTTCCTCCAGAGCTTTTGATGGAGCTTTTGGCCTTGCTGCAGGTTCATTTACTGTGGAGACAAGCGTGGAGTTCATCTGTTTCCTTGCCCATTACACATTCCTCCCTCCCTGTTCCAAATTAATGAGAGTTTCTGCTCACTCAGCAGAAAACAGACTGGTCTGCTTTAAAAAAAGGGCAATTAAGAACTTCTGCTCTCACGGGGCTTCTCATGTGCCAGGTGAGAACAATGGCAAGAACGCAGAGAGGTGAGGCTGTGGGGTTACAGGAGTCTCCAGGCACCCAGCCTCTACAGCTAAGTTCTCAAAAGGTAAGTGCCAGGGTGTCTTCCCTGCTCAAAATACCTTCTGCTGTCTCACCTTGTGCTGCAGACACCAATTAGCAGCCACAAAAGAGCAGCAATCTCTAGCTGCCCAGCCCTAGCAGAAAGGGGAGCCTCTAAACCCCCACTGCAAGGTTCCTGTCCCTGCCTTCTTGACTCACGGGCTCTGCTGCAGATCCCATCTGTTTGCTCAGGCTTTTCCTGATCAAAGTGGGAAATGGTCATTCTCAGGGCAGGGGAGGAAAGGACTCCTGGTGCTGGCAGCATTGCTTGCTGATATAGTTCATCTGGGTATGGAGTAAAGCTACAGTTGTAAGGACATACAGAGGGTGTAACACCACTGAAGGGGCATCTCAATGCAAGCACAGCTCAGACAGGAGAAAGGGCAGAAGGTGGGGACAGACAGCCAGGAGCTCCATACAACTTCCCATTTTAGAAATACAGAATATCATATTTCTTATTGAAGGACACAGGGGAATAAAAGGTGTGAGGCAGTTTTGAGTATTAATAAGCAATTTTGAAAATAAACAAAAAAATCAAGACTGTGACTGAATCAACAGGGAAGTACCAGCTTACATGTGGGTATTTTTAAGGCCTTACAATACTGTGAAAACTCTGTAAAATTCTAGGTTGCTACATAAACTTAAGATGAAGAAAATCACTAGAAAGCTGCACTCTTATCCCAGAGATCTTATTCCATCCTTAAACTGCAAACATATGAACCTGTCTTTAATTATAAAGGACTGTCTCTTGTTAGTGCAATGGTGATGAACTTGTCATGAACTAAAAAATATTGAAACATTACCTTGCAGAAAAAAAAAAGCTTAAAAGGATTATTTTAGTGGTCCTACCTTCATATTTCATTATATAGCAGAGTTATTTTTAGCAGCTTAACTAAACAGAGGTGTCTTAAGATTCCTCCTCTATTCCCTATGAAAAGGAACTGGAAATTTTTTCACCTTGTCAAGACCCCATTTCTGATTCCCCAGCCTCTCCTCCCAGCTGCAGCCTCCCCCTCACCAAAGAGGGGGACACAGCCCAGCTGGGAGTCGAGAAGAGACCCTGTGGGACACAAAGGCTCTCAGGTCTTGGTGGATTATTTAAGCTTTAGCCATGGGTGCCCCCTTGTGACTTGGTGAATAATTAAACAAAACCAATGGACGTTAATATAGAATCATATGATTGTTCAGGGTGGGAAAAGACCTTTGAGATCATCAGTTTTCTGAAGATTAATCATGTTCAGCCCACTCTCTGCTGGCACTGCTTTGGGGTCTTGAGCTGTGGAAGGCTTCTGGTGGAAATGGCACTAGCAGCAGCCTCCCACCCCAGGGACCCCAGCTCCCCCAGCTACATCAGCACTTTTTCCTGACATCCACTTGCTTCCATTGCTCTTTCCAAGGCCATGGCCTTGCCTGCAGCTGGTTAGCTGATCCTCCTGCTTAATCCCATCCCCCCCAGATAATTACAACTCCAAGAAGCAACCCATGTGTTGCTAGGCACAAACCTCCACTCCTGAGGTAACACAGAACGGATCTGACACCACAAGGCAATTCTCCAATGAGACAACACCGACAATTGCCCCTCTCTGAGTATGCTTCCCAAGTTTCAAACTCACTTCCTACACTCATCTGTTGCCTTTGTCTTCACCCATTATCTCTCTCTTCAGAGGGGAGGTTGAGCACCCAGCTGTACCATGACTGATGTGACACATCAAGGTGAAGATGAGCCACATCCATCCTCAGCCAGCTGCAGGGCCACACAAAGGCTGTGCTGAACCCCTGCTTTTCTCACAGCAGCATCGTTCAAGGTCTCTGGCATTTTGACACAACTAAAGATAGATATTTTTTTTTTTCCCCACTTCCACTATTTGGCAGCTCATTGCCTGAGCCTATTTGCCTCTATTCTGGTATTTCTGCCAAAGAAGCACCAGGATGAGCACTCCTAATTTGCTCCTCTTTGAATATTATGACAGAAAAGGGGCAGTCACACTGTGGCTCCAAATCCCACAACAGGCACTTCAGTACTAAGCCTCAATCAATACTTTAATGGGTCTAATTTTCTAGCTTTTGATCAAAATACCTTTAGAGCAGCACATCTTCAGACATCACCGCTGGCCTTTGAAAATAAGCAGGAAGAACAAGGTAACCTTTGTGAGGCTTCAGTCCCTACAATCTACAGCCAAATCTACACCTCCTCATTTCAGTATCTCCTCCACCTAGCCTGGTACACCAGAGCTGAGCAAAGCTGAATGTGAAATAGCTCCCTAACAATGTGAAACCAGCCTCTCAATCTGCTTATGATCATTTTGGGAAGGCAAGGCAGTTCTTTCATCTCTGAAGTTATGAAGGGATATTTTGTCTCTGAAAACCACGCAGAGCGTGCAAATTTAACACTGGAGATCTGAAGTCCAAGCTGAATTTAGCTGTGACCAATTGCACAAGTCAGGTGGTCTGGCTTTGCTATTTGAGTGAAGGCAACTCTTCAGGATGGCACCAAAAATATAAAACCACTCTAAAAAACCCCAAAATTATTCCATTGCTGTTTGAATACCTCAGTACAAACCCAGAAAATAGTGTTAGGGCATCTTAAATTTGCTTTTTTATTAACCAATCTTTAAGTCCCTACTAGAAAAATCAGGGTTGCTTTAAGAGTAACTTAAAACTATTAATTCCATTGAATGCCGAGTTTAAAATGTCATTACTTTTCTCTCATCACCAGACCTAGTGCATGTGCACATTGTTTTAGCTGCTACAGGACTTGGCAGAACCTCCCCAGACCTCGTTGCTTTGGTGCCAAAGGTGCAATGAGAAGTTTGGGGAAACTAGTTTCAAGATTGTATCAGCCAATGCTGCCATTCTATAAGGTGTCTGCTTTCCATAAGCATTTAAGTAAAATAGTTTTAGTCACATCAAATTAATGCAAAGCTCAAAAACAGCTTCCCCTTCACAAATGGCAATGGAAAAGATTTCTTGTGGTTTGCACCAGGTCTATAGCTCAGCCAGGCTGCTCTTGTAGCCAACACCAGTGCTGAGAATAGACCCAACTCTGGGTACCATAAAGCCCCGAGTACTTCATGATGAGCCAAAATCTTCTGATCACTTTTCAAAGTCTGTTTCAGAAAAAAATATCTGAAATTAAGAGAGAACATTTCTGTGTACAAATGCTGGAGAAAACTTCCTGAGTTTGCTTCAATATTTCCTTCTGCAGCAGTAAAGTACTTAGAGCTGGGCAAGATTCACAAATACCTTTGGTTGACCTAAAGTGAACAACTTTTAGCACATAAATGATTCACCTAGAATACTTTGGGCAAAGCTACACATCTTCCTAGTTATTTTTTACAGTGCAGGTGGGCCTGCAGCTAGAAAGGTCTGTGGGGAGATATTTACTACTATACACACAAGGCTCCAGACCTGCATTAGCAGCGAGGTCATTTCCCAGTTGCTTTGGCTTCAGCTTAGAGTCAACTCCTGATGCAAAGCAGCTGCCTGAAGCCCAGGAAACGCTGTTGGGCTGAAGCGCCCAGAAGTTATGTTTGTTTGCATCTCTCTCCTGTTTGGTGGGGACATCAAAGCTACACAAAAAGTCCACATCATAGGTCCCTCTTCCACAAAGGAAGCAAACCTTGTTTTGGCATTTGTTATTAGTCTCCAGAAGATCAGCAGCAGCTCAGGAGACTGGTACTAAAGGGGTGATGGGATTATTCACACATTAAGTATTTTGAAGCAATTTTGGAGATGTACACACGGATTTCTGGTCCTCATTAAAATTAATGAAAGGTTTGCATTCAAATGCCTACGCTGCCTCAGAAACCTCAGTCATTATGGTTCAGAAGTTGCTTCTGTCATACAAAACTTCTCAGGATGATCTGCAGAGTTGTACACAAGTTATTATATTTAAGGTCACAATTATTTTACCCCAATATGCAATTTAACCTCAAATAATAAAGAAAAGGCTTCAGAAAAGACTCATGGAACAGGGTCAATAAAAGAGAACACAGCATTTTTGAGGCTGAAACATCAGTAGTACAGACAAAAAGCAAAGACAGCAAATGTAGCTGGACTGAGCATGGACGAAGACAGAGGCAAAGCTGAGTGTTCAAATTTTGGTTGAACATTCACAAAGCCAAGAAGAAAATGAAGCATTGCATCAGGGATAGCACAGCAAGTCCCTCTTGCACTCAGGGACAGAACGAGCATCTCCAAAGATTTCTACTAACCTTGTATTTTAACACACACAAATCCCATCCCCGTCCCTCCAATGACTGTATTTTCATAGTAATCACTTCACTGGTTCAAGTGCCAAAAACTGCTTTGCACCAAGCTTCTGCAGAGTGGAACAAGAGGGAAATGAATATTAATCAGAGTCAGGCTCCAATGATTGCCATTACCTAATCCTGTACCATTACACAAATTCATTTGTTATGAATATTCCAAGGTTTTGGGAAAAGGCTTACAACAGCTCAGTGTTCCTGCTGCCCACCATGAACCCTGCCTTTCCCCACAGCAGAACCACAACTTGCACTCCTACATGGAAAAGACAGGGAATTACAGTGAACATCAGAAATGTTGAGGAAAGATTCCTTCAACCTCTGAGAAGACTGGCTTATTATGTTATTACAATTCCCTGGAAATTGCTACATGGTCATCACCAGAGCATAAAATTTCATCAGAAGCCTCTGAAACATTCCTGCATATACATGACAGGAGAAGTTTCAAGAAGCCTCATATGCACACAGGATCACAGAAAAGCTATTATCCATCTACAGCACCAGAATATGGATCTGTCAACACAGAACTTTTGGGGGAGTATTTCAGCCACCCGCTAAATGGGTTTTTGATTAGCCACGTCATTTAAAAAGACCACAACATTTCAGAGCAAGCATCAAGCTGCCAGGCAAAGGGTCAGTCCCAAGGCTCAGCCCAGCTCCACAGAATTCTTCCACTGGTTCTGGGCTGAAGTTCAAGTGAACCTCTAGATGAAGAGATGGGTTTAAGTTCAAAATTGGCAACCCTGACTGAAACTTTTATCAAAAGCCTCATGATGCTTGGCATATAGCTGAAAACCCCAAGCTCTTGGAATCTTATGCAAGAAAGCCAGTTTCTGCTGTAAAACCCCAAAACCTCTATTCCATGTAAGCATTCTGCAAACCTGAGACATCAGTTCAACAGAATGATATACATGATGTATCATTAAGTCTCCTTAATTTTGGGAAACATATTTATGAGTTTTTAAACATCTGGCATTAATAGTGTGTTTCTGGAATCGTAACATGAACATTTGCTTTTGAAACTGACTTTTAACTTGTTTGCTTTGAAATTCTGGATGTATTAATTCAAAGAAAAAAAGGAAAAGGAGAGAAAGGGAAATGAAACAGCAGAGAACATTCAAATGTCTTTTAAAGCAGAGTGGTCTATTTCCTCTCTAAAATTAATTATTCGTGAGGGTTTTTGCCCTACAAAAAATAGGGGTTAGTCAAGGTATTCCTGACTGACCTACAGCCTCTAGATCATGACAAGTTGTGCAGGGCATAGAGCAGGATGGAGCAAATGCATCTCAAAGCCCTAGTCAATGATATGCTTTAAAACTGCAGCTTGACTCCAAATAATCCCACAAAATCTGCACCAGCAGCCATACCTGAGGGCCAATTTACAAACAGTGAATACAATTTAAGGTCCAACAAAGCTGTACCTGTGATCTTTCTGGCTTCTCTAACATCATTTGCTTTCCAGCACTGGTATTATCTTTCTCTTTTCATCTTTCACATCTCTCCCTCCCTTCTTCCTCTCACACAGTAGCTCTTTCATCTGCTCTCAATAGGTGCTGCTCTACCTAATTAATTGAGGACTTAACAAGTGCACTTTCTAATTAATGTAAATAAGCCCATGCTTAGAACAGTGGCTCACAGTGTTACCCAGCACTCCTACCCCAGAGCAGGATATTATGAGCTCCACCTCCTCTGTGCTAAATTAATGCATTAAACTAATAGAGCAGAAGCAAAAAAAAAAAAAGTCTCAAAAGCATCATTTAGAAAAACTATTCTAAAATAGAAAGTGATTACAGCCTTGAATCTCTGAAGCCAATGAGATCTATAATATTTGATGGAAAAATCTGATTTTAGAAAAGGGGTAAGGACAGGGAGACACAGGACAGGGGATGGGGGGGACAGGAATAAATAAATTAGATTTCTGACCCAAACTCCCATTTTGTGCTTCCAGTGCTCTTGCTGGAAAAGATCAACAAACATGAGCTGGGAGGAGGCTGGAGGAAGAGCAAGGGAACAAAACTCACAGGGGACTATTTCTGTTACCTCCTATGGAGCCTAAATGACTAAGTCTGTCCCAAAACAACCCCCAATATTAAGACTGCTCTTGTTCTTCAGAGTCACTTCTGTGCCACAAACCTGAGATTGAGATTTAGAGGGGCTGTTTGGAAAACTCCCAACTGGCCTCACCCTTGTACCATAGCTGAAGTTATATGTGGGCCTCCACCTCTATTATGAAACTGATGGTATTAAAAGGTACACAAATGACTTGCAACAGATGCGTTTAAAAGAAACTTCATTATTAAATGGCACCACTTCCTCTGACTAGGTTAGGCTGAGGCATTCACCACCCCTCTTCTGGGAGTGCTCAGCCTGGGGAAGCTCTTACAAAAGCTGTTGGAGAAAGTCTGCCCTTGGGACTGTCCTATTTGGTGAAGCAGCAGGACTGGCTTGACACACTGAAAGACAACAGAATATATAGGCCAACTACATCAGAATGTTTTGACAGGGAAGAAAACCATTTTTCATGAAGTTATTTTTTTTTTTAAATGAAGTTTTTTTTTAAATGAAGCAACAAGTTAAATGAAGCAGCAGGGGTTCTGGAGGGTGGTTGACATACAACTCAAACTCCTCTCATGCAGCAGGGCATCAGCTGCAACACAGCCTGTGGAAATCCAGGCAAAAAAGTGGATACCCTGAACAAATCAAACCAGCCACTGTCTTCACATGTTATTGAAGGCTTCTCTATAGCACTAAGGACAAAAAATATTCTGAGTATTTCAGAGTATTCTATAAATGGTCAAAAGTGCTTCCAGCATTTGAATTTGTAATCTCAATTTGTTTCCACAGATGGGTTTGGGAGCAAGACTGTGTTAGTTTAGGCTTTAGGTACCTGAAGTTTATTAAGTCCAAAGAAAGCTTTGTGCCTTTCATTAGTTTTTTGGATGAGTTTACAGGTTTCAATAGCTTGGACAGGGCTACAGGAAGAACTAATGGGAACGAATGAACAGAGGTGCATGAAGCAACAAGGAGTGTGAAAAGAGGGTGTCAGAACTGTATTTTGCATCAAATTATTCTCAGCTTGTTGCAAGCTCCAGGCTTTCAGCAATTAGTCCAGAAATAAAGATTTGTTTGTATTTTTTCACAGTCTCCCCACGTTGTGGAGACCAAACAGAAAGCCAAAAAAAATTGTGCTCATCCCACTGCATTTCCTTCAGCAATAAATGCCTTCTTCATTTATATATATTTAAGAATAAAAACCACAAAAAAGCAAAAACAAACAACAAAAAACCCAACCAAACAAAACAGGAAACTGGAATTTAAGTCTTATTTAGATCTACGCAAAATCAGCCTGTGTCCAGGCAGAACAGTGGCAGATCCAAGTTCAATCTCTAGTGTTTAATATACATTTTACCTCAAAATTCTTGTGTGCTTTTCTCACAAAAAAGGAAATCCCTCAAAATCTGGCTGAAGTTTGGATCAGCAGAGCTGTCAGAGCTCATCTCCCTGCCAGCCACACAGCCCTTGGTACAGCTGCTGCTCCCGTAAGCCAGGTGTCCTGGACAGTGTTTACCAACAGTTAGCAGCACAGATGTGTCCACTGGAGGAAATATCATTTTTAAGTAAGATTTTTAAGAAATCAGAAGTTATTTCCTATGCATGAGGCTCTCTGTTACACTGTTTTCCGGAGGAATGCTGCTGTTCTTCAGCAGGTCCAAAGCCTCAAGTTACCCCTTCAAATAAGCATCCACTTGCCTTTCTTCTGCCTAGAACTAAAGGCAGTGGAGAAATGATAACTCTGCTCCAGCCTGACATGGTGAGCTGGAGAGGAAGGGGGAGATGAAGCAGCTGAGCAGTTAGACTAATGACCAGCAGCTCCATAAAGTCACTGTGCTTTGTTTTTGTGTTAGCACTGGAAGCATTACACAAAAAAGCAACATTTCAGTTGCATTATGTTATTAATTTGGCCAAAAGCCATTGCCTTTTCTAGATGGTCTTAAAATAACTGTTTCCTCCCAAAATAGCTTATTTTCTCCCAGTCAAATAATAAAAGGAGTAGGGTTTGGGGCTATAGGGAAGAAAAGAGCCCCAGGTTGTTTCCAGTTTTTTAGGCCTATGGAAACTTAGTAGAACATACCCAAAAGTGATGAAAATCCAGAGGGCCTGAGTGTTTAGTGGTTGTTTTTTTTTCCTGCTGCTGCCAAAGCAACAGCAGTTGCCCATTCTTTCCTTTGTGCCTGGCAACCTGACCACTGGTAGGACAAGCCTCTAGTCTTGGTACCTACCACGGGGCGTTGGCATCCGGTCACCACTCTGCTGTCCTGAGCTGATCCTTTTATTCCATGGCACTCACCTCAAATGTATTTTAGCTGGCTTGGTGGCACTGCTATTAAAATTAAAACCTGGATGAATCAGCTTCAGTTTATAGACAGAGTCACAACTTTGCTGCTCCTGTTAGCCTCTATCTGTCCCACTCGCCAGAATATCCACCCTCCTTTGGGTGTTTCAGTCTCTAGAGTCACCCCAAAAAAAAAATAAAAAAAAATCCTTCTTCAACAGGATGAGCATTTTCAAAGTTTACTTAAGCCTTAAAAAATATTTTAAAAAATCTTTTTCAAAATCCTGACTTCTCCCTGTAGACTCGCTCCTGAGAGCAGACTCCTCACTATTTTTTACTATCTATTTCCAAGTCATATTTTTTTGGAAATCCTTTCTGTTCATTTGATGCTGAAGGAAAAATCCTTGGGTTATGTTTGTTCTGTAAACACTGATATTTGGTCTTGCAATGACCTGAAGCATAACGATCTTCTCTTCAGTGAAAAGGAGGTCGGGAAAGGATGGGAACTCAAGATACACTTCAGATTGGGCTCTTTGAGGCTTCCTCACCAAACCCACAAGAAAAGGAGCCCCATTTTCTTGTTACTATTTAAAACCTGACAAATTCTTTGACTTAGTTTGATCCTGTTCCCCATGTAGCTATTCCCACCACCAAAATGGAGTCTTGTGATCATAACAAAATATGTCATAGATATCACTCTGAAACCCCTGAGAGTTTTGTCATCAGCTTAAACAGATCCAGAATTTTCCTGCAAATCCCTCTATAGTGGAAATAGAGATTTGTTCTGCTAACAGCGAGGCTTGAAGCTGGTAGAAGAAAAGCAGATTATCAGTAACACATCAACAAAGCCACTGCATTAAACAGTGACACCTGGCCAGGACCCAACAAAGGTGAAAACATGGCACAATAGGTAGAATAGAGATGCTGTGCAAAAGAAACTCTGAGCCCCATGCAGCCAACATTCACAGGATCCTTCCAGACACATTAACCTGCTGCTGAGGTGCCTTGAGTGTCACAACCAGTAAACAGACCAGCTTGATGACATCAATACAGGTCTGCAAGTCGGGCATAGCTCTGGCAAAATGAATGCAGAGTAAGAAGCAGCTCCAGAGCTAAGTGCAGCACGTGATTAAATGGTGAAACCCCTTGTTACAGAACACTGTGGAAAGCAATAGGAAAAAAACTCCTGTCAATGGGTATTAAATCCAAGAGACACCATCATCAGCTGAGAAAAACCCTAGATTGATGTCACTGGAAAAACATACATGGGGGAAAATTATCACTATATGCTGGTCATCACCCTCTTGCTGAGCTGTTACTGCCAGGGACATGAGCATGAGGCTGGACCACGAGTCCTCCTCCTACATTCTCAGGGTCTTTGACCCAGGGACAGAAGCTGTCTTCACTCCAAATTAGCATTGCTGATTTTTCTAAACAAGATTAAGGTCAATGTGCAGCTTTGTGCTCTTGACGTTTGACTTTGAAACTGCAGTACTTTGCTGATACTAGGAGTCCAAAGCACAGGGGCAATACACAAAGGGACTAATGCCAGGTAAGAAGAGAATCATCATGAACAGTGCACATACACATCATCTGTGAAAGCTTTCTGGGCAGAGACCATCCTTCTGGCACAGGCACATCTGCCATCTCACATGCATTGCCCAGAGAGCTACAGCACATGTGTTTTTATTGTATACAGATATGTTTAAAAGTGATCTTTCACAGGCCCGCACTTGTTTGCTTCTTGCTCAAGATAACGAGACCTATCCCAAAATAGTGAATGAACACATTGCCTTTCATATAACACAGGCAAACCCCAAACCCCAGAATAGAACTTCTAGAGAGACTCTGAGAATGCCACAGGTCCACACTGCAAAGGAGACAGGAGTATTACAGCTGCATGGCATCCCAGCAAAGCAAACCATGGCTCCAGCTGAGCACAGGGGATAGGTGAGCAGACCTTGGACACTCATCACCATCCAGTGCAGATCAGATTAGTATCCCCAGGAATAAAAAAAACCCAAATAAAAGAAATACCAACCAACAATTGGAGGGATCAACCCCTCCCGAACTGTGATCCTCTCGGATCACAAAGTCATGCCACTCAATCCTAGGCGAGATGATTAGACATCTCTGATCTCCTATCAGGGGACCTATTTTCCCCAAATAATAATCATACCATGTCTTCTTGGCTTGATTCTCCTCTCCCCAGAGAAAGGATTTAGACACATGAGGGAGCTTGGATTTGTACTAATCACCCCCTCTTCCCACTACTCCACAGTCAAGAGAAGGATCGATTCTCTGCTGGCTCATGTACCCTATTGGCCTCCCAGGACCTCTTCTAGCAGTAATCTCCCATAAACCCTACCTAGGCTGCTCTGTCCTCTTAATATTCTACTTCTCAGAGACCTTTAAATATATATTTTAAATTCCAACCAGATTCTTGGACTTGGCAGATAAACTGTGGGTCCCATAAGAGTTATATTTTCTTTGAAAGCCTTGAATGAAGTCTTTATAAAAAACTTCATTAATATTGCTACCTATATCCCTGCTCCCCACTTCCTGTGCAAACCCAAACAGATTCTCCACACAGAAAGGCTTTTGAAATTCGCATATTTACTTCCCCCAAACAGCGAGAGTGTTACTGAGGAGTTTGTGGTAGAGTCAGTCTGCATGTGTGTTGTCCTGCTGGAGCTTAAAAAGATGAAGCCTTCTATTCATGGGAGATTTAAAAAGTAGATGCAAGAGAGAAGGCTGTAAAGCTGAGGAGGTTTGGGCTCTGGAATTCTGCACTCTGGCTTCATGCCGTTGGCAGCACTGGGTCCATTTTTGCTATTAGATTCTATGACAGTAAGGAGTCATTACAGCTAACACAGCACAGTGTGTACAAGGGTGTTAAAGCTGTTTCTGCCAGAATAGTCAACATTAGCAAAGGACTTGTTTCAAAAGTATCACAGACTTTTTAATAAACAAACAAAAAACCCCAACCTATTCTGCTGAATTCTGCGAACTGCAGATGCTCACCCCTGGCTTTCAGCACAAGCCAACTACTGAAATCCAAGCAGCACATCAAGAAACTGTGTCCACAGAATAAGTCCTGCTCCCACTGCAGTCTGCAAGGTGAGCTCCCCTTGCTAAGAAAGGGTTTGGAATATGACTGGTATGGAGAGAAAAAAATTAAAAGTCTACCAGAAAACAACAGAAATCCAACATTTCAATTTTATTTTTTAAGTCAGCTTCTTCCAGATTCACTTTCTATCAAAATTTGAGGAGCAGCAGCAATTAGCTACAGCCAGAAAAGGGCAGTATGCAGGCACCAGGCTGGATAAGAGACAGACCATGAGCAGAACAGAGCAAACTGGGACATAATCCCAGCTCTGTCATTTACTACACTTTTCAATTTTCCTTTTCTAAGGCAAGGCCAAAAGATACGTAACTCTTCATGAAGAGCTCTGCAAGCTACAGCTTACATGCCATGAAATGCAAGTAATCCCTCTGAAGACCACTTAAATGTTTAATATTATTCATGCTTTTAAATATTTCTTGGGGAAAATGATAGGTACAAAAAGAAGCTGGTTAAACCCTTCAGACCTTTACATATCCACTCAACATACAGCGGTCTATAGGGCTGACCCACACAGCACACACAGCAGTTTAAGTCCCTCCTTTTGTACACTGCTAGAACCAGCAGAACTCAATTTGATCCCCAAGCAGGCACCAAGCCTCCCACACCTCTAAATGGCTCAGTGTTCTCATTTCTTTGGACCAGGGAAACCATACTGATGGCTTTAGAAATTCTCTGTTGACCAAAACTATCCAAATTATTGAATCCTTGAATGTACTGCAAGGCTCATATATTTGGGCAGGCATCTGGAAAGGGCCACAGACTTAATCTTTATTTAAAAAGGATTAAAACTGAGGGATGTTTTGGGCACATTAACAGGACTTCTTTGAGAAGTAGCTTGTTTTAAACTCAGCTGTTTTAATTAAAAGGTGGAAAGCAAAGGAAAACAAAATAGGAAAGGAAATCCATTTGAACTTCTTCAGTGGAAAACTAGATTTCTGATTAAGAGTTGGGTGACCTTTTCTTCCAAAGGAAGATGAAAAATTTCTGAACAAAACCCAAAACATGATATATCTCATGGGAAGCTGTAATCAGTTATTCAGAATCCCTCTGCTCCTCCACAGGCAGCATTCCCAGGCACAAAGCATCTCTCACAACACTACTGCTTGGGCCTCCTGTGACACACAACATGAGATGGGAGCACATCAGGGAATGCTCACTGCAAGCAAGGAGGTCTGCTGAAGAACATTAAGAGCACAAAATGGCATGGAAGAATTGGAATATTCTGGGCTTGAGTTTTCCCTACCAAAAAAATTCCTCTTGGAAGGAGAACATTTTCCAACCAGTTCATTTTTAGTTTATTTGTCAAGGACAGCTACAGACCACTCGTTTGTTTGGCGTAAATAATCAAAATTAGCATTGCATCAGATTTTGGCTGCAGGAGGAAGATACAGAGTAGCTGTTTCAACACCACCCTGGGAGAGCTGTTTCCCACCCGCTTCTTTCAGTGCTTCCACCAACTCAAACACACTTTGCTTTTGTGTGATGTGACTGCCCAAGAGGTGCTGGGGAAGAGCTGCAGGACAGCTCTGCTCTGCCACAGGTTATGGCACACACACGGTGCAAGCTCCAAGGGCAGATGCTTCACACTCCAAGCATAAGATGTCACTTCACCAGAAGTCCATAGGAAACCCACATTCATCCCTGAGACTTCTTAGTTTTTAGTGATACTTCTATAGGATACACTTCCCCAGGTACAAGGTAGTTATTTCATTGGCACCTGGAAAGCAGTTCAATATTCTTTTCTAGAAAGCCCATAGAATTACAGAAGGCTGACACTTTGGAAGTGGTCCTGAAAAAAAAAAAAAAAAAAAAAAAATCTTTCTCCTATAAAATTTTCTTTGTTTGGGATTATCTTGGAAGGTGCTTTCCACCTCACTTAAACCAGAAGGGCTTTCTGGGGCAGAAATCCCTTCCAGAAGAACCTCTGAATCACAGAGCCCCACTATCTACCTACAGCACCTGTTGAGCCCCAACATGCACAGTAGGAATTAACACATGAAATTTGGACTACTGCAACTGCAGATAACTGTTCAGTACTTAATGAGAACCCACTGTGATAGGAGAGAAATTTCCAGCCTCAGTTAATTCTTTGAAAGAAACAAAGGCCAGTAATATCTAAGCAGAGAGTATAGGAAGAGTAAATATCCATGTGTAGCATAGCCAAGGATAGTAGTTTAAAAATCCTTTACAGAACAAATGAAAGGCTGAAATCTTAAGAAGTTTTTTTTTTTTAATTTTCTTTTTTTTTTTTTTTTAAGGAAGGAAGAAACATCTGTGGGAAGTATTTATGAAACATATAATGCACCTCACATAGTACCCTAAGGGCCATCTTTAGAGTGGAAATCAGGCTTCCATACTAGGAGTTTGTTAACATTGTGACAGGAATCAGATGCAAACACAAAAGCTCCCTTGTTCTGTAATGACTTGCCGAGATAAGTGTCCCTTATCAGCAATACTGTTTTCTTTTGGAAAGGAAGAGACTCTGTGTGTACAAGCAGGGGATGGAAGTCAATGAAAACAGAAGGCTGGAGAGGTCTGAATGGGTATTTTGTACTGTAATTCTAGCTTGGGGCTGCTTTTCTGGGTGTGGAAATATCAAACACTGACCTCCCACTGATGGTCCTTGGCAGTGGGATAAGTCACTCATTTATTTTTGCTCGGCCACAAAGCTGCTGTGTAACATGGCAAGGTCCTTGCAAAGTTACACAGCCCCAATACATTGCCCAGGCAAAGAGCCTGTGCCCCAGCACCAGCCCTCACATGCCCCTGCTCAAAACACCACTGAGCCCACAACAGATGATCCCCACAGCACTCCCCAGGCAGCTCTTTCAGTTTGGGAAAAGAGGATTTGTGCAGAGGAAGATGAAGGGGAGAGAAAAGGTTGGGAGCACCTAAGGCATCCTTTTATTATAACCAAAGCAGCCCTTATTAGCAGTGGTGATGTCCTACTTCTGACAACCCAGAAACCCCAAATCCACCAATGGACTGCATGGAAGCATCAAATAGCAGTGAGCTGTGCAGGAACTAGTCTTCATCCAAAGTAGCCACAACATTTGTTAAAACAGGGAGGAAAAGAAGGGGGAAATGGTTTGCAGAGGGCTCACCACCTCTGATTTTAGGCTTCTCAACAAGAAGGTGGCTATGGACTGTTCTGAATCTTGGCTCAGGTCTGCTGGCATCCACCAGGAGTTTTTGTCTTAGTCTTGGAGCTTCTTTAATATCAGTGAACGCTCTGTTATAGGCTGACAATACGTTAATGAAGTGAGAACCTACAGGGGAATGCTGGGCTCTTCTCTTGAGCAACCCAAGCTCAGAAATTAACATATGGCATCAAGATTCAGCATAATTAAAGCAGAACCACAACAGCAGGGAGTTCTAGCTAAGTCCAATCAGAACATGAAAAGACTTGGCATCTCTGCTTGTAGGAAAGCATTTCAGACCTCTGCTGCATCAGGGGGTTCAGCCAAACCAACTAAACAGTTCTCCCAAATCATCACAACACCTGCAACAGGCCACACACTCTGGCATTTCAAAGACCACCACCATTTCACAGCATGCTCAAGTAGCAGCACCACTTTTGGATGTGTTGCCACCAGATCAAGATATTTTCCCTTCCCCTCCCCCCCCCCCCGCCCCAACACTAGCTTGCCTCCCAGCAATTTTACTGGCAGATCTGAATGTGATGTGGAGCTGTACCACAGTCTGGATAGAAAAGCATGGGATCCATCAGCAGGATCCATCAGCAACACTGTGTCAACAGCCCATGGCAGATGATGCAGTCTCACTTGTTCCCAAGCACATCATCTCTCTTACAAGGCACTAGCTCTGCCTGGTCACATGCTGTTCCATTAGACAGAGGGAAAGCTGAAAAGTCTGGATTAAATAAAAGGAAACCAGCTCTAATAACCATCCCCAGTTAACACTGCAGTTCCCCACTGGCTTCAGATATGTAGGGGGGAAAGGGTGCAAGACTAAAGGAAACTTCCACCACTATCTTGTCAGACAACAGAAGCCAACTTTCTGAATGCTGGGCTGTCAGGTCCACAGCCAATCCACATCAATAACTGTCCAAGATTCCATAGCTAAAATTTTACTTGTCATATTTAAAGCTACTCAGCTCAGCCCCACTCTGCCTCCAGAGTGATCCAGGCTGGAACATCCTTGGAGCAATCATGAGGACGTGATTTTTATTTTTTTTTTACCCATGCCAAGTATTGCTTAAAACCCATCCTGACACTGATACATCTCTGCTCCTCCATTGCTAATTCAGTCACTAATACCTACACAGACTCTGTTCCATAAACAAGTCTGAAACTAGACAGGGGGAGATCAAGGGATTTTGAGAGATTCACATGCTATAGCCAAGGAATGCTCCAAGACCATCCACCAGCTACTAAAAATTAGGAAGGCAGGTTCAAAGAAAGACATCCACCAGGGAAACACTCATATATAACAGAGCAGTTTGACCTTGAGAACGTGTTTCAAAGTGGCAATTGCTGCTGATCTGCCATGGATTCAGCATTCTGCTCACCATTAGCTAGTGATGTGTTATCTTCCCATCATCATGAAAGATTTGAGCATTACTAAGCCAAGGCCAGATCCCCGAGACAGATTGTCCTACTCAAGCCTAGAATGCTCCTGTCAGAAGACTGACAAGAAGGGAAAGAATTAGAATATGAAAGAGCCTCCGTGATCCCATCTAAGCCAGCTGGATGTACACTGGGAACAGTCACCTGCTAAGGTGGAAGAGACAGGAGATGGTGGGAAGCTCTCAGACAAAACCAGACAGGTCTCCCGTGCCACCACCACCACCTGGTGCACAGTAACTCACAAAACATTAGAAATCCATACTTTTTGGGCACCTTAACCACTTTTTACAGTCAACTTCATGAAATTGGCTGGATAAACCCTCCCTGTGGAGGCTGATGGGAGTTTTTCTGTCAGCAGCAAGATGTCTTTTTGAGGCCTTCTGGCTACAAACCAGGAGCAACAAAGAAGTTGAGCATTTTGGTGCAAACTCACTCCCTTCAGTGCGAATTTGATGTTGAGAAATAAGGCTCCAGTCTGCAGAGGTGACAGGGTCTATGTGCACTTTGGCATGGGCAGTGGAGGAGCTGGGGGAAGCTGTTCAAGTTATGTTAAAGACAGACAGGAAAATGTACTGCTATCTCTGCTAGGGCACTTCGGGCCATGCCATCAATGCAATGGAATTTGAGGCACAGGACAAGAGAGGGGCAACAGCAAGAAACAAGCTTCTCTGTTTCCAAGTAGCTGGCATCTGCTTGGAGAAATACCAAAGGCTGAAATAGAGCAACTGGGTTAAAATATAAACTCCCCACATGTACTCAGTTTGCCCTGGCTCTGTAAAGCAAAGCTGCATGGGGGCTCAGAGGTTTTCTTACTGTTTGACCCTGGGCAAAAAGACTTTTCAGTAGATATACTGGCTTTTGTACAGAGTATTTTACTACGTAAACACCCACAGGAGCATCTTGAGAACCTACATGACTGGAAATCTGTCTGCAAGCAGACCTCTGATGACACTCTGCAGTGCCAGGATGGCACCTCTGCTCACATTGTTAGAGGCACAAAAATAAACAGTCATATTTCTGCTGTGAGAGGATATGCACAACATCAGCGTGCCCCTATCCTAGGCTCTGCCAGAACAGTCAGTTCTGGAGGAGATGACAATTCAATCCTCCTTTTAGCAGAGGACTGCTTTTCCTTCCTGGCAGAATTAAAAAATAGCCTTTCCTTTGAAAGCCCACAGAGCTGTCTCAGAAACAGAGCTTTCTGAGATATTTTTTTTTACCTCACTCTGCCCCAAAAATACTCAGAACAGATCTCACTGTCAGCAACAGCCATACCAACCAAACCTGAGGATGAGGGAAGTGCTCTCATCTGACTTATTATGTTGAAGAACACAACATGTGTTGCTTTGAATCAGGCCTTGTTTAGGTAAGAACTAAGAAGAAAAAAAAAAAAGGAAGAAATGTAATCTAATCCATTTCAAGTTTCACAAGACAATAAACTACTAGTGCACAAAGAATGCACTCAAAGAATTATTACTGTTCTGAACACCCACCAGTTAATATTGACCCTTGCCAGTCTGTGACTGGAAGGGTAGATTTCAAGTCTCTCAGGTAAAGCAAACAGATTTTTCCTTGCGAGGCTTACCATCTAAGCTAGATACACATTGCCACCAGCTATGTGGTGCTTTTCTAGACTGCTTACAAGAGCATCAAATACTGAAGTGCCAAAAACCTTACCTACATCATCACCTACTGCTCTTCCCCACCCACAAACCCTCCTGACATATCACTGAAGCAAATGGGTTTGATTTACAGGTTTAATTTTTCACAAAGCCTTGTTATCCCTTAGGCAATCATAACCCATTCCCTTATTCCAGAAACCAGAGGCAAGTTACTTTGCTCTGTAGCTCCTGGTTTCTTCCCCCAACTCCCTACACTTTTTCAAGCCATGCACTAGGTTTGCCCTTCCAGCTCTGCCTAACCTCACTCTTTCCCAGCAGTCCTCAAAGGGAGCCAAGAATGAACTGGTGCTCAAAACCTATTTGGCACTGCTCCGCGTACTTCAGGGTGATTTTTATCCCAGCCAATTATCCAAGTAGCTCTAGTGAGCCCATACCACCATCAGTGCCTGTAGAGCATGCACTGAAATAGCAAACTGCAATCATGCAGGTTTGGACAGACTTGCCAAAGTCAGGAAACATTCTGGCATCTTTTAACATCAGCTTCCCTCAGCAGTAGGCAGAGGATAGCTGTCTCTCTGGTCTCATTCACAATTATTCTTCCTTCTACTACTTTTTGGAGTCATGCCTATTTGTTTTATCTATTTTCTGCTTGCTTTTGTCTTGTCTTTTTGAGTCTCAGAGCACTGAGCAGCTCCCAGCTCAGCTGAGCTGTTCTCTTATTATACTCCCTCTGTTTCCTTTGATCAGGATAATTTGTGTTTGTCTCCTTCGTAAGTCAGTCTTCAACACATTACATCAATCAACTGATCTGGAGACAAACAAGATAAAAATGACTGTGTTCTGGGAGGTATGTGAAGATACTGGAGGCCATATGTTCCCATCCCCAAATGGTATGTAACTTATGCTTTCCATCATAAATCGCTGCTATAGAAGCCTCTTTTATCCAGTTTAAACCCAAGTAGTCAAAATCTCACTGCTCCCAACTAGAGGAAAAAAAAAAAGGCCAGCACCCCTCAGCTGGAAAAAGGGTGTGATCTGGGGTCAGGGAGGAGCAGCCAGATACAGCCCACGTATCCCATTCAAACCACAACCACACAAGCAGATGTGGTTCTGTGGAACACAGCCTCCTCCTGGCCCAGAAAGGTGCTTTGGAGCTCTGGAGCCACACTGAGCACACAGCACTGTGCCTGCATCTGCACCATAGAGCCTCCCATCCCTCCACCTGGGCTTTCCTTTCCAGCTACCTTTAACAAACCCCACTACCCACTGGCAGGGGGCTCCTGCAGGGTTACCTTGTCTAACTGGCCATGGGTGGGGATGGGTGTTTGCAGCCTGGTCTGTGTGTTTGCCAGCACTACCTCCACACTTTTCCCAGTTCATCACGTCACTCCTTTCATAAAGCCAAGAGCCAACCTGCTCAAGAGTGAAGAATGATTCATAATCAAATCCATCAACATTTACTCCTTAGCATCCTCTTGCCTTGTGGGACACAACAAGCCATTTTAGGCTACTTCACCTGCCAGTGATTTCCCACCTGTGTCCTCTGATATATACAGCCTTATGCCAGTTAAAATTCTTCATCTCTGTCCCTACCACTCCCAGAGAGCCCCCCCACCATGTCTTTGATGCCTGTGAACCACCATCCTCCCAGCCCTCCTACAACAACCTGGACATTGCTCTCAGACTCCCCCAGCTTGCTCCCTGACTAGACCCAAGCACAATAACTGCTCAGGGTTTGGCACTCCAAGAACACAGCCTCTTGTTTTCCCCCAGCCTGCCAAAATCCCTGTCCAGGTCCACACAGTAGCTCAGATTATGACAACCACCTTTCCTCTAGCCCATGCAGACAGTTTTGCCTCAGTGCATATCTGCTTGGAACAGCACCATAAAGATTCCTTTTAATCTGTGTGCTCTTCCCCATTATATAATTCCTCCTTTTGCATTTATCTTTCTATTTGTTCCAGTGCACCAAAGCAAAGGGACTGCCCTGAGCTCACAGGGATCCTTTGAAGCCCAACCACCACCACCACCAGAGTGCTCTCCTCTTCTTCCTCTAAACTTTTGCAGCTCTTTCCTCTTAAAGAAAACAAAACAAAGCATATAAAACAACAAGCCAAATCAAACCAAAGCAAGCCCCTGAAAACAGCCAGGCTGCTGGTGCACCAAGGCCATCACTTCTCCTGGAAGCCCAGTTCACTCCATGGCTCTGGATGCTCTACACACAGCCTGCCCAAGCCCTCACCATTGTATCTTTGGGCTGCAGGTACTGTCACTTTGTTCACAGGGTCCCCTGTAAGTGGGATCCCTCCTGACTGTAGTACCATGGGTGATAAACTATCATTTAGGAAGACTCGTGCATTCAAATAAATCTCTTCCATCTTCCTTTTAAAGGAAAAATTCATCCGATGCAATTTCTTTTTACGAGGCCAGATTTTACAGACCCTCCAGCTCTCCTTATGGAAAATAAGTGGAAACTCCTGGCAGGGTTTGGGGTTTTTTTTTGTTTTAGATTTTTTTTCGTTTCTTTTTTAATATATAAGAGCAAAAGCCTATATTATGTTCTGCCTATATAGGCTTTGCCAACAAAATTTGCTGATGCTCGCAAAACTATAGGACACTTGTCCAAATGCCTGCCACTTGCCACTCGTAGACAGTCATGAATTGTCCTTCTTGCTGACAAGTTAATGTTGCATCATAAACTGCCCATATGAAGTTTTGTTGCTATAACACATGACTGAATTCAATATGTCAGAAAAATGATTAATTGCCCTAGAGATGTGGATCTTTAAAAATAGAGGAAATTCAAAAGCTTGATGTTCTTTATTCTGATGCTGGTAGAATTTACATCACGGTTAATAAGTAACAGGCCTCCTTCAGTAATTAGGTCATTAGATTATTCTCTTTCTAAACATAGAAAGTCAATCAGATGGAAGCAGTAATGTCTAGGATAGACTAGACAACAGTGGCATCTCAAATGCTTTTGAAGATTACTTCAATTAAATCTTGGTCTGACTTTCAAATGCTTGCAAGTCTAGGTGTTCCAGTACTTGGGATAAGATTAAATACATTTAAAGGTTCTTTACAGACACTCAGAACTTATAGAATTGTATATTAACATACCCCAAAACTTTATCTCAAAATAGAAAATGTGTAGCTGGTCCAGGCCATTTAAATCTTCACTGTACAAGCCAGTGGCACCCACCTGGCCAAGCCACCTCCGAGGCCAAATTTACCCTAAAGTGTCTGCATTGTACAACATGATTACTATAAATAAGCTCTGAATGCTCCTGTTCTCCATTCAGCTGCTTTTCATGTAGCTGCAAATGCATAAGAACACCATAATTAAAAAAAAAAAAAAAAAAAAGTACTTCCAGACCTAAGCACATTATGCTGAGCACTCTTCTCAGGTGCTGCTGTAGTGTGCACAGCCACTCAGCACCACAGAAAAGCCCAACCTCCCTCCACCTTGCCCAGAACAACCAAGCAATCTCACCACAACTCACTTATTGCACCATAACCAAACAACTGCAAACTTGCCCTCCCTTAACGTGATGCACTTTCCCCAACACAGCCAAAGCCCCCCAAACCGTGACACAGATGACCTTTGCCAGCAAGTCTGCAGAGGGAAATGCTTCTGGTGGGGTGCTCAGGCAAACCTAGAGACAGGCAGGAAGGGGCCACATGACCCTTCCTGAGCCAATTCCTACTGTTTCCACAGACCTCTGCTGCACAGAGCAGCCTTTCCAGACCCAGCACCACACCAGTAGCCTGGGAAGAGCTGCTGTTGCCAGGAGGCACACAGAAAAAAATAAAAGCCAATTATAAGTGATGGCTAGACTGACAGCAAGTACTTTTAATACAACCACCACACACAAATGCCAATACACTGGATTGAATCCCTTTCTCATCAGCCCTTTGTATGCTGCAGACTGTCAAGGGGAGCACGGCCCCCAGCACGACAAAGCCTGACCTCGGGACTGCCTTGCTCGGGGCATGGGGTGGGGAAATCAGTGCTCTGAGGCTGCAAGATGCAGATAAAAATCAACTGGGACATTACCACTCTGTTACACTAGTGCCTTCTCTCCCAGTTTCATTTCTCAAAAGTCCTGGCAATGGAAGAAGAATCAATAGCACCCTGGTGTTAGAAGATGCTTTGGCCTCTCAAAAGAGAACTGGCTGCTTTTACCAACAACACATCTATTCCTCAGAGCTATGGGGAAATCTGGCACAGAAATGCTGTTGATTGAATGGCTTTGTCATAATAAAGACCCAGGTCCACAGTGAGGGGGAAGAGCAAAGGTCCCTGGGACCTGCTTGAGACCCTCTACCCTGCAAACAGCCACAGACCATCCCATGGGGTCAAGGGGAGTTTGCAGGGCTCTCCATCACTACTGCACTGGCCCTGGGGCTCCAACAGCAAATGAGTCTCCTTGTTAAACAACACATCTGTCAGTCTGCAGCCCTGTGCTGCTTTAGCAGGCCTTTCTAGCCCAAGACACCAGCAAACAGGACACATCAGCTCTTAGGACACAGGGCTCTTTCCTATTTCCTCTGTAAAATGCCTCCTGCTTCTCTATGGGCAGAGGAAGGTTGGTAAATAGCCCCTGTGCTGGTACAGGAACACAAGCCTGGCCTGTGCCTGGGTTGTTTTTATAGAAAATGCTCTCCACTGAGGCTTTTCTGTTCCCTCCAGTCTCCACACCGGGACCCCAAGCTTTGGCCAAGCCTCTGCTCTTAACACTTTTTTGTTTTCTTAAATGGACTGAGAAGTCCTTTCATAAAGTTCACGTGGGGAAAACACATTCATCCCTGGGTCCAAGCAGGTTTTCAGCTCAACCTCTTGCTCGCATCAGTAGCCAGGCCATCTCAAGACAATACCCAGGACTCAAAAGAGCACAAAAAAAAAAAA